>CM042258.1:3089713-3137213 GCA_023566225.1 Romanogobio albipinnatus | reverse complement strand
TGGTCAAAGCCACCCGCTAACATCTACAGGTGCCCGGCGAACTCTCCTGGACTTACACCAACATCACCAAAAACAACACTGGACTGGACTGAGACTTCAGGGAAAACTGGCATGTCTCTCCTGTGCTAATCACTCGGTCTCTCACTCGTTTCTTAAGAACACTGCACTCAGTGAGGACATCGCCCTCTTCACAGTAAAAGCAAGATTGCAAGTTCTTCGTACCAGACTCAACCTTTCCATCTGGTTTCCTACAACCCAGGTCCCTCACTGTCTGCATCACACCACAGAACAGATCACTGAGACACTGCCACACATTCTGAACGGCTGCCATGCTTACAAGGGAATGTACATCGCACACCATGACAGAATAGTGGACCTTATAGTGAAAGACGTATCAAAACATCTCTCACCTTCAGTAAAAACATACAAACACTCTAGAGTAAAAGCATCCTCACATCTGTCTGCTGACACACCAGATGTTACTGTGGTTAATGAGGAGCTCAGTGAGGTGTTCATTCTGGAGGTGGCATGCACCTTTGACTCTAGCATGGAGGAAGCCTTTATGACAAAGGTCATTAAACTCAATCTCAGAGATCGGTTATCGGGACAGACTTCTCGTGTTCATATTCGGCAGCTTAGGACACACACATAGGCTGGTGGTAAGAGGGCTTCAACAACTTGGGATGCCCAAAAAGAGGGCCAAACGACTAGCGAAGTACTGTGCCCTGTCTGCTATCATAGGCAGCCACCATATATAGAGAAAGAGAGAGAGTGTATGTGTGTGTTAGTGAGAGAGAAAGAGAGAGAGTGTATGTGTGTTTGTGTGTGTTAGTGAGAGAGAAAGAGAGAGAGTGTATGTGTGTTTGTGTGTGTGTGTGTGTGTGTGTGTTAGTGAGAGAGAAAGAGAGAGAGTGTATGTGTGTTTGTGTGTATGTGTGTGTGTTAGTGAGAGAGAAAGAGAGAGAGTGTATGTGTGGTTGTGTGTGTTTGTGTGTGTTAGTGAGAGAGAAAGAGAGAGAGTGTATATGTGTTTGTGTGTGTGTGTGTGTGTGTGTGTGTTAGTGAGAGAGAAAGAGAGAGAGTGTATGTGTGTTTGTGTGTGTGTGTTAGTGAGAGAGAAAGAGAGAGAGTGTATGTGTGTTTGTGTATGTGTGTGTGTGTGTGTGTGTTAGTGAGAGAGAAAGAGAGAGAGTGTATGTGTGTTTGTGTTTGTGTGTTAGTGAGAGAGAAAGAGAGAGAGTGTATGTGTGTTTGTGTGTGTGTTAGTGAGAGAGAAAGAGAGAGAGTGTATGTGTGTTTGTGTGTGTGTGTTAGTGAGAGAGAAAGAGAGAGAGTGTATGTGTGTTTGTGTATGTGTGTGTTAGTGAGAGAGAAAGAGAGAGAGTGTATGTGTGTTTGTGTGTGTGTGTGTGTGTGTGTGTGTGTGTGTGTGTTAGTGAGAGAGAAAGAGAGAGAGTGTATGTGTGTTTGTGTTTGTGTGTTAGTGAGAGAGAAAGAGAGAGAGTGTATGTGTGTTTGTGTGTGTGTGTTAGTGAGAGAGAAAGAGAGAGAGTGTATGTGTGTTTGTGTGTGTGTGTGTGTGTGTGTGTGTGTATGTGTGTGTGTTAGTGAGAGAGAAAGAGAGAGAGTGTATGTGTGTTTGTGTGTGTGTGTTAGTGAGAGAGAAAGAGAGAGAGTGTATGTGTGTTTGTGTGTGTGTGTGTTAGTGAGAGAGAAAGAGAGAGAGTGTATGTGTGTTTGTGTGTGTGTTAGTGAGAGAGAAAGAGAGAGAGTGTATGTGTGTTTGTGTGTGTGTGTGTTAGTGAGAGAGAAAGAGAGAGAGTGTATGTGTGTTTGTGTGTGTGTTAGTGAGAGAGCAAGAGAGAGTGTGTATGTGTGTTTGTGTGTTAGTGAGAGGGAAAGAGAGAGAGTGTATGTGTGTTTGTGTGTGTGTGTGTGTGTGTTAGTGAGAGAGAAAGAGAGAGTGTATGTGTGTTTGTGTGTGTATGTATATGTGTTTAGAGCGAGAGAGGCTGTGTGTGTGTGTGTGTGTGTGTGTGTGTGTGTGTGTGTGTGTGTGTGTGTGTGTGTGTGTGTGTGTGTGTGTGTGTGTGTGTATGTGTGTGGATGTGCACCCACTCCCCCCAAATTTCTGCCCCCCCTGTGTGCGTGTGTGTATATGAGAGTGAGAGTGTGTGCATGCGTGTGTGAGTGTGTATGTGTGCGAGTATGTGTGGATGTGTGCCCACTCCCCCCAAATTTCTGCCCCCCCTGTGTGCGTGTGTGTATATGAGAGTGAGAGTGTGTGCATGCGTGTGTGAGTGTGTATGTGTGCGAGTATGTGTGGATGTGTGCCCACTCCCCCCAAATTTCTGCCCCCCCCGAAGGCAATTGTGTATTCGTGGGGAAAAATCAAGTTTCTTACTTCAGACGGATAACAGTTACAAAAACCTTCTGGAAACCTTTGATTTCTCAGATCTTGCCACAACTGCAATGTAAAAAAAAATAAAACAATGTTTGCAAACTTCACGACAAACAGTGAATACAGCCAAAAATCCTGAAGAAACTACTAAAATACTGACCTGTACTCTCTCCATCCCAGTGGACAATTTCCACAGCATCTCAAACCATATGAGTCCAAGGGGGAAAATGTCTGTTTTTTCATCATAATTCCTCTTATTTTCCTAAGGTAAACAATGATATTCAATTTAATTTAAATTTTAATAATTTTAATAATAAATCCTCATAAATGGGAAAGAATACTCATATAAACAAAACAGGTACAACAGCTCTAATCTTTGTGAATACACTAAAATTAAAAACATAATAATAAAAACATGTCACCTGCTCAGGACTCATGTATGCTTGTGTTCCTCTTCTCTTTGACCTCTCTATAGGGTCACCGCTGTCAGTGGTCTGAGCCGCCACCAGCCCAAAGTCTCCGATCTTCACTTTGCCATCGGTGCCAAACAATATGTTATCAGGCTAAAAGGAAAGAACAAATGGTAAATATGGGAAAATGCTTGTTTGTTTACATGTTAAATCACAATATCCTCCCAGCCACTACCTTCAGGTCTCGGTGGATGAGATTGTTTGAATGGATGTATTCAACTCCACTGATAATTTCATAAAATATTTTAAGGATGTCCTCGTCTTTTCTCTGTTTGTTTGTCAGATTTCTGTCCTTTATCCACGTAGTCAGTGTTCCTCCCTTACAGAACTCCATCTGAATCAACAAATACGTCTTTCTGCTGAAACAGAGAGAGATTTCAAATCATCATTTTTTTTTTCTTTAGACGTTTGCTTATATTGGTTCTTTCATCTGCCCCTTCAAATTTAATAAGTATTGTGACCAACCAGCCTTGAGAAACATTTTAGTTGTGGTAGTAACTGATCATATGCGTTACTACTCAGTAAGTATTACATATGTATTACATGATACAAAGAATTAAATACATTTTCTTTCTCTTCGTATTTTCATAGAAATATTGCACAAACTAATACTACTCAAGAATGCATTTTGAGCTAGTGTAACCCCTCCTGTTCAAACTGCCCACTCTGAGCGGGACTCGAACCCGGGTCCGCCGGCATGAGAGTCGGACGCTCTAACAAGGAGACTAAAGACTGCAACCCCTAATGTCAGTCGCTAGAGCAGGGGTCTCCAAACTCGGTCCAGGAGGGCCACTGTCCTGCAGAGTTTAGCTCCAACCCCAAATAAACACACCTGAACAGGCTAATCAGTGTCTAACTAGGGCCTAGCAAGTCACTGATTAGCTGGTTCAGGTGTGTTTATTTGGGGTTGGAGCTAAACTCTGGAGGACAGTGGCCCTCCTGGACCGAGTTTGGAGACCCCTTGCGCTAGGGCATCCCTTGAGATCAGATGAGTGAGGTTTACTCGCACAGCGACTACTAGCTGGCCTCGGTTACACTCACCCCCCTAAACCTCACTCCCTTCCGGGTCATGGCACCAGTGTAACCCCTCCTGTTAGAACAGCCCCGCTCTAAGCGGGACTCGAACCCGGGTTTGCCGGCATGAGAGTCAGACGCTCTAACAAGGAGGCTAAAGGCTGCAACCCCTAGCGTAAGTCCCTAGAGCATCTCTTGAGATCAGAGGAGTGAGGTTTACTCGCACAGCAACTACTAGCTGGCCTCTGTTACATTAGGTCAAAAGTAATCTAAAAGTAATCAATAATGGACGGAAATTTGTAAGTTATCTGCCCAGCACTGTTTGTAATTGTTAATCCATCTTAAATTTAAGATGCCAAAATTATAGAGAGTTTGCGTACTTGCATTCATGATCATGAAATTAAATGCTAAATGAAATGATCCGGGATCTTTCTAAAAACAAACGATAAATCAGATTCTAACATTACTGTGCGTTCACACCGCCGCCGGCGAGAGCGTCAAAGTGGCCGGAAGTCATTCATTTTCAATGGGAGCCCGGCGGCGAGCTCCGGCGAGAGCGGCGCGGCGCGTCTTGGACGATTTGGGCGTCGAGGAGAGTTGGAATCAGGTCAACTTTATGGTAATGAGCTATGACGTGGTTCGGCGGCAACCGGCGGCAACCAATGGGAATGTAGTAGTGCTCCGCTTGAGAGGATTCCAGAGAACGCAGTGCTGGAAACTTTCGTTCCGACCACATTAGTTCCCAAGCAACATGGAGGAGAGGTTGATCATTGCGGTAGTGGGTTTCCCTATAATATATATATATTCTGCGCAACACCTTTTATATGCAACATTTTCACGCTAGAAAGACTTTTTTGCAGCGGGAATGCAATTCATTTGCTCAAAACAACACCGATTTGACCAATTGCATGAATGCTGCACTTAAACCAGGACAGTTATTGTAAAGTAGGTTGCACACAAATTAATGTTAATGTTAAAGACCAAGGCTAGCACCTATAAACTGCATGTTGACATTAGACTAGCACTTCCAAGAACACAAAAGCCACACCACACAAATGGCTTTTAAATGGTTTATTTCATTAGTAAACATGCAACTATAATTAAGTTAACTTTCACATTTAAATTATTTCATGATGTTATCTTATACGGGTATACCCTACTGTGGTCAGTCAGCACAAATGCCGATTTTAAAAATGCGAACATGATTGTTTGCTTTGCAGCCCCTTTAAATGCAGTTTAAAAAAAGACCAAGCATTCGATCTACGTCAGAGCGGCAGCGCGTCCACTAATCTTTCTACAGCGTCGATGGCAGGGCGGCCAGAGCGAAGTTTGACGCTCTCGCCGGCGGCGGTGTGAACGCACAGTTAGTGTTCTTCAGAGGAAAATGCAGAGCAGAGGTCGGTTAAAATTGATGGTTGTTTTTGGACTAGTTTAAAAGCTATGGTAAAATAAAATCTGTTATTTACAAAAAATCTAGTTGTTGTATCATAAAGAAATAAACTCACTGATTTAAAGAGTCCAGGTTTCCTGAGGGCCCAGCGGCAGATGCTGATCTGAGAACAGACAATCAAACCAGTGAGCAGTTGAGCGAACACTGTACGAATAGTTTACTCCAAAATTACTCTTTTAAATTTCACACTATATAGAAGCAAAATCAACAAGCGTTTCATAAGAAGACTGCTGGACATACTCTGCGGTCACACTCAGACTCGCCATTCCTGATGTGACATCATCACTGACATCATCATCGTCATCTTCATCATCACTGACAGCATCATCATCATCATCATCATCGCCGGATCTCTCAAAGGTCACGACATCTGATGAAGAGCCTGATGTTCTGAACATAGAATGCACATAAACGTCATTATTAAGAAACACTTTCAAATTTGATAACACACTCAATGTTTTATCAAAAGCAATGGACACTTGCTTACTTGGACACTTTGTTTCTTTCTTGATTCGATGTGCAGTTCTCTGGCCAACATGTAATGTAGCGCACTATGTGTGGGTGATCTAGCTTGGCCAATGCCTTCACCTCAGAATCAGCGTCCCTGTTTTAAACGAACAAATGAATAAAATAAATGCACAAATAAATGAATGTATAAATAAATGCATGAATAAGTAAATAAATTAATAGATTAATGTATAAATGAATGCATGAATACAATTTTTTATTAATGCATGAATTAAATAAATAAATGCATGATAAATGAATAAATAAACAAACAAACAAAATGCATGAATAAATGAATGCATGAATAAATACACAAATAAATGTATGTATAAATAAATGCATGCATATATAAATAAATGCATGACTGAAATAAATAAATGCATGATAAATGAATAAATAAATAAACTAACAAAATGCATGAATAAATGTATAAATTAATGCATGAATATATAAAGAAATTCATGATAAATGAATGCACAAATAAATAAATGCATAAATAAATTAATAGATAAATGTATAAATTAATGCATGAATAAATGTTTTTATTAATTAATGCATGAATTAAATAAACAAATGCATGATAAATAAATAAATAAACAAAATGCATGATAAATGAATGTATAAATTAATGCATGAATAAATAAAAAAACTCATGATAAATGAATGCACAAATAAACGAATGTATAAACTAATGCATGCATATATAAATAAATGCATGACTGAAATAAATAAATGTATGAATAAATAAATAAATGCATGAACAAATGAATGAACGTATGTATAAATACATATAATGACTTGTATAAACTTACCCAGTTAAGATGACTTCCTTCACAGCGTAGATCTTTTCATCAAATTTATGCCTTACTTTATAAACACAACCAAAGCCTCCTTTACCAAGCACTGTGATCACATCAAAACACTGAGACAACCTGTAGATGACACAGCAATAAAGAATTCATTATCCTATAAACAATACATTTCTCTTTGGTGGACACAAAATTGCTTTCCCTGAATTGGTGCCCAGTCTATCATCACTGGGAAATAAAAACAGGAACTAAATCAATAACAAATCATTAAAATAAAAAAACCGATTACGTTTGTAAAAGTGTTTTAATAAAATAAACACAACACAAACCTCTGTTGGGTGTAGCTTTCATTGCTGTCCTCTTCATTCAGTGTCCATATGTTGGTTTTGGCACATTTCTGTACTTTTCCCTCCTTCTCCATACTGTACAGCTGTTTCTTTATGGGTTGTGTTGGCTGTCCCAGTTTTGAGGCGATCTGATGGGCTTTTAAACCCCCTGATCTCAGCAGATCCTTCACATGTGTCTCTTCGCCTGAGTCTCTTGTCGTCGGGGACGTTTGCTCTGGTTTGGGTGTTTGTTTGACCTCGTTCCCCTTCTCCATTAGATCCCAAACAGGAGGCATTTCATCAGATTTGAACACTTGTTGTGATCTCTCTAGGTTGTACAAATGTCTGTTCACGGTGGATTTGTCTACTCCGATTTCTTTAAAGATTCTCAAAACTCTGCTTTTGCCATTTCGTCTCAAGAAGTCTAAGATCTTCCTCTCCACTTCAGTTTCGGCAGACATTTTTGCTTCTGTCCAGTCCAGTCCAGTCAGGCTCCGGGTCCAGAGACCAGTCCTCTCAGGAGCTCAGTGTGGGTGTTTAAAACCAGCCTTTAACTTTCAGTTTCGATTCCTCCTCGCTCTCCTCAGCTGTCCTTTTCTAGCATGTTATAACACACCCATCAGTAAGTTTCGAGTCAGTATCGTGAACTTATTTTGATTCTTTAATTCATTAGTTAACATATACATAACAGATTATAGGCTACAGAAAATGGGAAATTATATAGCGCCTATATAATTAGGCCTATATAACCTACAAAAATGTTTATTAGGGAAAATAGTTTATGGGTCATTTGGAAAGATATCGGTTTAATACTAAAATGTATTCTTTATTTATATATTAATTAAGAGCTTACAATAATAATATGAGTATAGCAAGTTCGCAGATCTGATTTAAAGGGACAGTTCACCCAAAAATGAAAATGCTGTCCCTCCTACCATTTAAGCTCATGAGCAGATCATAAAATTAATCCATATTGAGCGGTTTAGTTAACATTTCCTTAAGAGATTTAATCGCTTTATATGATGAACGATCAGCGAACATAAACAGAAGCTCAACAACAAATAGAAGAAAAAAACTCGCGTGTTGCGTAACACGAGAATGAATCTCATTGGTTCTCGCTTGATGAGTGCAACTCGCACACATTCATTCATTCATCATTCATAGCGCATACATTCCCTCATTTTATTTAACAACCATTTAATTTAAGTTTATAATATAGTATTTGAGATTTGTTATATAGATGTTTATAATAAAAACGCTACACAGATTTTGTTTGACATATTTGCAATGCTTTATTTATGTAGTACTTCGCACAATTACTTGTTTCTATTGAGTTAAAGTTACCGTGAGCTTGTTCAGAGTTCAGGGATGGCGTTGGTCGTGGTGTGTGTGTCCATCAGTCGCCGCGGTCTCGACTGGCAAAAGGCTGTAGTGATGTGTCGTTCATGAACGATTCGTTCATTTTGAACGAATCCTTAATATGACTCGGGAACGACGAGTCGTCTCAGAGAGCGATTCGTTCATTTTGTATTGACCCGCGCATGCGCATTGCGCAACATCTCATAGGCTACTACAGGAATCAGAAATGATTAGTTCATCTCTCGAGTCGTTCGTTCATCAAGTCCCAGCCCCATATTAGGGCACGGATATGCAGTCTGTACCGGCGGAAACAGATTTGATCAGTTCATCTCGAGTCTTTTGAGTCGTTCGTTCAAGTCCCCATAGGCCGAATGCAGAAACAGAAATGATTAGTTCATCTCGAGTCAGTCTTCGGGTCCTAGTCTCGTTCTTTTGTCACGTGACATGACAGCCGTATTGCATGCAGAAATTAGTTAATAATTCACATATAACTTTTTTTTGATGCATGATGCGTTTCTGGCCTCAAATTGTACCTTTTTTATTTCTTACACTTTATATATTTGTGAATATCTGTCATGATGGTTATTTTCTATAACAGAATTATATTATTAAAGAGTTGGTTAATGCTTTAAACTTTATCGTATGATGGGGAAATCACTTTGATAAAGCAAAGATTGAGACTTGTTTACAGTGGGTTCTAATCTTCAGTAAATAGCAAAGCCATATCATCATTATATATATTATATTAAAATAATTTATATATTATATATTATAATTTAAATAATAATAAAAAAAACACCACAGGGGCACAAGAAACATTTAACAATAAAAATAGACTGACAGGAACAAGATGTCACTTTGTTATTTTTCAGATGTTTGTTGCAGATATCTTTTGATAATTGTATGATAATTCCTAAACAAAAAATAATATACAGTCAATAATACGACTGTAATGTTGTATATGTTGCGAGACACTGAACCCGGGAAGCGGTCACGTGACAAAAGAACGAGACTAGAACCCGTAGACTTACTCGAGAGATGAACGGATCATTTTTGTTTCTGCATTCAGCCTATGGGGACTTGAACGAACGACTCAAAGACTCGAGATGAACTGATCAAATCTGTTTCCGGTGACTGGGACTTGATGAACGAATGACTCAAACCGAGACTCGAGATGAACTGATCAAACCTGTTTCCGGACGCATGTGTATTACTCGGCTGTCACGGCCAGATCAGAGCATCAGACATGATGACGGAACTAACGGCTCGAACCTGAAGACACGAGAGTAAACGATTTGAAAAAAAAAAGAAGAAGAACCATTTGGATCGGGAGGTGAGGTGAACTAACAGACTGCATACATAGACTGAATCAAGCTAAGCAATTAATTAATAATTTATTTCTCAAAGTATGGCCATGGCTGCATTAGCTTATAGTTAATTTTTTTATTCCAAAAGTAGGCTACTAAATGTGCTGAAAAATGAAAAATTTAATATTTTAATTAGATTCTGCTGAAATGAACGAAATGACTTGAAAAAAGATTCGTTCATTTTGCTGAACGAGATTCAAAGATCCGAGTCCGTAAAATGATCCGAACTTCCCATCACTAAAAGGCTGACGCCGAGACGCTCATGATGCAACAGTAAAGATTTATGGGCGGAGTTCCACTCGTCGATACCAACTAGAAGTGGCGTCATGGGGAGGGGTGATTTCTTGGGTTTTTACTCGTTTCTATTATTAACATTTGTTGGATTGCATTATGTTGTTTTGTTTGTCATTATATTTACTTTGATTTAATTGGATTGCAAATAACTTGTTGCTTTATAAAATGTTGATTGTATGTTTCTCCTTGTCTATCTTAAGTGAGCTCACCTTTTGTCTCAGGGGGTCAGTTTTGTTCTGTTCAAGTTCTCCTTAGTTTTCTCTTTATATTGAGTCAAGCTTGTTTTGTTGACCTCAATTTATTTAAATCTAGCTAGAGTATTTGTTAGATTAAATTGATTTATTTTATATGGTATAAAATAAATGGGGTGGTAAAATAAAACCCACTTTTGGTTGGAAATTCAGTGTCCTCGTGCCTTACTACTTGGCTTTATCACAAACGTGCTGCGTAACACAAGAATGAACCTCATTGGCTCTTGCTGAAGCTCAAACGTGCTGCGTAACACAAGAATGAACCTCATTGGTTCTCGCTGAAGCTCAAACGTGCTGCGTAACATGAGAATGAACCTCCTTGGTTCTTGCTGAAGCTCTAACGTGCTGCGTAACATGAGAATGAACCTCATTGGTTCTCGCTGAAGCTCAAACGTGCTGCGTAACATGAGAATGAACCTCATTGGTTCTCGCTGAAGCTCAAACGTGATGCGTAACATGAGAATGAACCTCCTTGGTTCTTGCTGAAGCTCAAATGTGCTGCGTAACATGAGAATGAACCTCATTGGTTCTGGCTGAAGCTCAAACGTGATGCGTAACATGAGAATGAACCTCATTGGTTCTCGCTGAAGCTCAAACGTGCTGCGTAACATGAGAATGAACCTCATTGGCTCTTGCTGAAGCTCAAATGTGCTGCGTAACATGAGAATGAACCTCATTGGTTCTGGCTGAAGCTCAAACGTGCTGCGTAACATGAGAATGAACCTCATTGGTTCTTGCTGAAGCTCAAACGTGATGCGTAACATGAGAATGAACCTCATTGGTTCTCGCTGAAGCTCAAACGTGCTGCGTAACATGAGAATGAACCTCATTGGTTCTGGCTGAAGCTCAAACGTGATGCGTAACACGAGAATGAACCTCATTGGCTCTTGCTGAAGCTCAAACGTGATGCGTAACATGAGAATGAACCTCATTGGTTCTGGCTGAAGCTCAAACGTGATGCGTAACACGAGAATGAACCTCATTGGCTCTTGCTGAAGCTCAAACGTGATGCGTAACATGAGAATTAACCTCATTGGCTCTTGCTGAAGCTCAAACGTGCTGCGTAACACGAGAATGAACCTCATTGGCTCTTGCTGAAGCTCAAACGTGATGCGTAACATGAGAATGAACCTCATTGGTTCTTGCTGAAGCTCAAACGTGATGCGTGACGCAAGAATGAACCTCATTGGTTCTTGCTGAAGCTCAAACGTGATGCGTAACATGAGAATGAACCTCATTGGTTCTTGCTGAAGCTTAAACGTGATGCGTGACGCAAGAATGAACCTCATTGGTTCTTGCTGAAGCTCAAACGTGATGCGTAACGCAAGAATGAACCTCATTGGTTCTGGCTGAAGCTCAAACGTGATGCGTGACGCAAGAATGAACCTCATTGGTTCTTGCTGAAGCTCAAACGTGATGCGTAACATGAGAATGAACCTCATTGGTTCTTGCTGAAGCTTAAACGTGATGCGTGACGCAAGAATGAACCTCATTGGTTCTGGCTGAAGCTCAAACGTGATGCGTAACACTAGAATGAACCTCATTGGTTCTCGCTGAAGCTCAAACGTGATGCGTGACGCAAGAATGAACCTCATTGGTTCTGGCTGAAGCTCAAACGTGATGCGTAACACTAGAATGAACCTCATTGGTTCTCGCTGAAGCTCAAACGTGATGCGTGACGCAAGAATGAACCTCATTGGTTCTGGCTGAAGCTCAAACGTGATGCGTAACACTAGAATGAACTTCATTGGTTCTGGCTGAAGCTCAAACGTGATGCGTAACACTAGAATGAACCTCATTGGTTCTCGCTGAAGCTCAAACGTGATGCGTGACGCAAGAATGAACCTCATTGGTTCTGGCTGAAGCTCAAACGTGATGCGTAACACTAGAATGAACCTCATTGGTTCTCGCTGAAGCTCAAACGTGATGCGTAACACTAGAATGAACCTCATTGGTTCTCGCTGAAGCTCAAACGTGATGCGTAACATGAGAATGAACCTCATTGGTTCTCGCTGAAGCTCAAACGTGATGCGTAACACTAGAATGAACCTCATTGGTTCTCGCTGAAGCTCAAACGTGATGCGTAACACTAGAATGAACTTCATTGGTTCTGGCTGAAGCTCAAACGTGCTGCGTAACACAAGAATGAACCTCATTGGTTCTGGCTGAAGCTCAAACGTGATGCGTAACATGAGAATGAACCTCATTGGTTCTGGCTGAAGCTCAAACGTGCTGGGAAACACAAGAATTAACCTCATTGGTTCTGGCTGAAGCTCAAACGTGATGCGTAACATGAGAATGAACCTCATTGGTTCTCGCTGAAGCTCAAACGTGATGCGTAACATGAGAATGAACCTCATTGGTTCTGGCTGAAGCTCAAACGTGCTGGGAAACACGAGAATTAACCTCATTGGTTCTGGCTGAAGCTCAAACGTGATGCGTAACATGAGAATGAACCTCATTGGTTCTCGCTGAAGCTCAAACGTGATGCGTAACATGAGAATGAACCTCATTGGTTCTGGCTGAAGCTCAAACGTGCTGCGTAACATGAGAATGAACCTCATTGGTTCTCGCTGAAGCTCAAACGTGATGCGTAACATGAGAATGAACCTCATTGGTTCTTGCTGAAGCTCAAACGTGCTGGGAAACACAAGAATTAACCTCATTGGTTCTGGCTGAAGCTCAAACGTGATGCGTAACATGAGAATGAACCTCATTGGTTCTTGCTGAAGCTCAAACGTGATGCGTAACATGAGAATGAACCTCATTGGTTCTCGCTGAAGCTCAAACGTGCTGCGTAACACAAGAATGAACCTCATTGGTTCTCGCTGAAGCTCAAACGTGATGCGTAACATGAGAATGAACCTCATTGGTTCTGGCTGAAGCTCAAACGTGCTGCGTAACACAAGAATGAACCTCATTGGTTCTTGCTGAAGCTCAAACGTGCTGGGAAACACAAGAATGAACCTCATTGGTTCTTGCTGAAGCTCAAACGTGATGCGTAACATGAGAATGAACCTCATTGGTTCTTGCTGAAGCTCAAACGTGATGCGTAACATGAGAATGAACCTCATTGGTTCTCGCTGAAGCTCAAACGTGCTGCGTAACACAAGAATGAACCTCATTGGTTCTCGCTGAAGCTCAAACGTGATGCGTAACATGAGAATGAACCTCATTGGTTCTTGCTGAAGCTCAAACGTGCTGGGAAACACAAGAATGAACCTCATTGGTTCTTGCTGAAGCTCAAACGTGATGCGTAACACAAGAATGAACCTCATTGGTTTTCGCTGAAGCTCAAACGTGATGCGTAACATGAGAATGAACCTCATTGGTTCTTGCTGAAGCTCAAACGTGCTGGGAAACACAAGAATGAACCTCATTGGTTCTTGCTGAAGCTCAAACGTGCTGGGAAACACAAGAATGAACCTCATTGGTTCTCGCTGAAGCTCAAACGTGCTGGGAAACACAAGAATGAACCTCATTGGTTCTCGCTGAAGCTCAAACGTGCTGCGTAACACAAGAATGAACCTCATTGGTTCTTGCTGAAGCTCAAACGTGATGCGTAACATGAGAATGAACCTCATTGGTTCTTACTGAAGCTCAAACGTGCTGGGAAACACAAGAATGAACCTCATTGGTTCTTGCTGAAGCTCAAACGTGATGCGTAACACAAGAATGAACCTCATTGGTTCTTGCTGAAGCTCAAACGTGATGCGTAACATGAGAATGAACCTCATTGGTTCTTGCTGAAACTCAAACGTGATGCGTAACATGAGAATGAACCTCATTGGTTCTGGCTGAAGCTCAAACGTGCTGCGTAACACAAGAATGAACCTCATTGGTTCTGGCTGAAGCTCTAACGTGCTGCGTAACACAAGAATGAACCTCATTGGTTCTTGCTGAAGCTCTAACGTGCTGCGTAACATGAGAATGAACCTCATTGGTTCTTGCTGAAGCTCTAACGTGCTGCGTAACACAAGAATGAACCTCATTGGTTCTTGCTGAAGCTCTAACGTGCTGCGTAACATGAGAATGAACCTCATTGGTTCTTGCTGAAGCTCTAACGTGCTGCGTAACACAAGAATGAACCTCATTGGTTCTGGCTGAAGCTCAAATGTGCTGCGTAACATGAGAATGAACCTCATTGGTTCTTGCTGAAGCTCTAACGTGCTGCGTAACACAAGAATGAACCTCATTGGTTCTTGCTGAAGCTCAAACGTGATGCGTAACACGAGAATGAACCTCATTGGTTCTGGCTGAAGCTCAAACGTGATGCGTAACATGAGAATGAACCTCATTGGTTCTTGCTGAAGCTTAAACGTGATGCGTAACATGAGAATGAACCTCATTGGTTCTTGCTGAAGCTCTAACGTGCTGCGTAACATGAGAATGAACCTCATTGGTTCTTGCTGAAGCTCAAACGTGATGCGTAACATGAGAATGAACCTCATTGGTTCTTGCTGAAGCTCTAACGTGCTGCGTAACATGAGAATGAACCTCATTGGTTCTTGCTGAAGCTCAAACGTGATGCGTAACATGAGAATGAACCTCATTGGTTCTGGCTGAAGCTCAAACGTGATGCGTAACATGAGAATGAACCTCATTGGTTCTGGCTGAAGCTCAAACGTGCTGCGTAACACAAGAATGAACCTCATTGGTTCTTGCTGAAGCTCTAACGTGCTGCGTAACATGAGAATGAACCTCATTGGTTCTTGCTGAAGCTCAAACGTGATGCGTAACATGAGAATGAACCTCATTGGTTCTGGCTGAAGCTCAAACGTGCTGCGTAACACAAGAATGAACCTCATTGGTTCTGGCTGAAGCTCAAACGTGCTGCGTAACACAAGAATGAACCTCATTGGTTCTGGCTGAAGCTCAAAAGTGATGCGTAACATGAGAATGAACCTCATTGGTTCTTGCTGAAGCTCTAACGTGCTGCGTAACACAAGAATGAACCTCATTGGTTCTGGCTGAAGCTCAAACGTGCTGCGTAACATGAGAATGAACCTCATTGGTTCTGGCTGAAGCTCAAAAGTGATGCGTAACATGAGAATGAACCTCATTGGTTCTTGCTGAAGCTCTAACGTGCTGCGTAACACAAGAATGAACCTCATTGGTTCTGGCTGAAGCTCTAACGTGCTGCGTAACACAAGAATGAACCTCATTGGTTCTGGCTGAAGCTCAAACGTGCTGCGTAACACAAGAATGAACCTCATTGGTTCTGGCTGAAGCTCAAACGTGATGCGTAACATGAGAATGAACCTCATTGGTTCTGGCTGAAGCTCAAACGTGCTGCGTAACACAAGAATGAACCTCATTGGTTCTGGCTGAAGCTCAAACGTGCTGCGTAACATGAGAATGAACCTCATTGGTTCTGGCTGAAGCTCAAACGTGCTGCGTAACATGAGAATGAACCTCATTGGTTCTGGCTGAAGCTCAAACGTGCTGCGTAACATGAGAATGAACCTCATTGGTTCTGGCTGAAGCTCAAACGTGCTGCGTAACATGAGAATGAACCTCATTGGTTCTGGCTGAAGCTCAAACGTGATGCGTAACATGAGAATGAACCTCATTGGTTCTGGCTGAAGCTCAAACGTGCTGCGTAACGCGAGAATGGACCTCATTGGTTCTGGCTGAAGCTCAAACGTGCTGCGTAACATGAGAATGAACCTCATTGGTTCTCGCTGAAGCTCAAACGTGCTGCGTAACACGAGAATGAACCTCATTGGTTCTGGCTGAAGCTCAAACGTGATGCGTAACATGAGAATGAACCTCATTGGTTCTCGCTGAAGCTCAAACGTGATGCGTAACACGAGAATGAACCTCATTGGTTCTGGCTGAAGCTCAAACGTGATGCGTAACATGAGAATGAACCTCATTGGTTCTCGCTGAAGCTCAAACGTGCTGCGTAACGCGAGAATGAACCTCATTGGTTCTCGCTGAAGCTCAATCGTGCTGGGAAACATAAGAATGAACCTCATTGGTTCTGGCTGAAGCTCAAAAGTGATGCGTAACACGAGAATGAACCTCATTGGTTCTCGCTGAAGCTCAAACGTGCTGGGAAACACAAGAATGAACCTCATTGGTTCTCGCTGAAGCTCAAAAGTGATGCGTAACACGAGAATGAACCTCATTGGTTCTGGCTGAAGCTCAAACGTGCTGCGTAACATGAGAATGAACCTCATTGGTTCTGGCTGAAGCTCAAACGTGCTGCGTAACACGAGAATGAACCTCATTGGTTCTGGCTGAAGCTCAAACGTGCTGCGTAACACAAGAATGAACCTCATTGGTTCTGGCTGAAGCTCAAACGTGCTGCGTAACATGAGAATGAACCTCATTGGTTCTGGCTGAAGCTCAAACGTGCTGCGTAACATGAGAATGAACCTCATTGGTTCTGGCTGAAGCTCAAACGTGCTGCGTAACATGAGAATGAACCTCATTGGTTCTGGCTGAAGCTCAAACGTGATGCGTAACATGAGAATGAACCTCATTGGTTCTGGCTGAAGCTCAAACGTGATGCGTAACATGAGAATGAACCTCATTGGTTCTGGCTGAAGCTCAAACGTGCTGCGTAACATGAGAATGAACCTCATTGGTTCTGGCTGAAGCTCAAACGTGATGCGTAACACGAGAATGAACCTCATTGGTTCTGGCTGAAGCTCAAAAGTGATGCGTAACACGAGAATGAACCTCATTGGTTCTTGCTGAAGCTCAAACGTGCTGCGTAACACAAGAATGAACCTCATTGGTTCTGGCTGAAGCTCAAACGTGATGCGTAACATGAGAATGAACCTCATTGGTTCTGGCTGAAGCTCAAACGTGCTGCGTAACGCGAGAATGAACCTCATTGGTTCTTGCTGAAGCTCAAACGTGCTGCGTAACACAAGAATGAACCTCATTGGTTCTGGCTGAAGCTCAAACGTGATGCGTAACATGAGAATGAACCTCATTGGTTCTGGCTGAAGCTCAAACGTGCTGCGTAACATGAGAATGAACCTCATTGGTTCTGGCTGAAGCTCAAACGTGCTGCGTAACACGAGAATGAACCTCATTGGTTCTGGCTGAAGCTCAAACGTGATGCGTAACACGAGAATGGACCTCATTGGTTCTGGCTGAAGCTCAAAAGTGATGCGTAACACGAGAATGAACCTCATTGGTTCTGGCTGAAGCTCAAACGTGCTGCGTAACACAAGAATGAACCTCATTGGTTCTGGCTGAAGCTCAAACGTGATGCGTAACATGAGAATGAACCTCATTGGTTCTGGCTGAAGCTCAAACGTGCTGCGTAACATGAGAATGAACCTCATTGGTTCTTGCTGAAGCTCAAACGTGCTGCGTAACATGAGAATGGACCTCATTGGTTCTCGCTGAAGCTCAAACGTGATGCGTAACACGAGAATGAACCTCATTGGTTCTCGCTGAAGCTCAAAAGTGATGCGTAACACAAGAATGAACCTCATTGGTTCTGGCTGAAGCTCAAACGTGATGCGTAACATGAGAATGAACCTCATTGGTTCTCGCTGAAGCTCAAACGTGCTGCGTAACGCGAGAATGGACCTCATTGGTTCTGGCTGAAGCTCAAACGTGCTGCGTAACATGAGAATGAACCTCATTGGTTCTGGCTGAAGCTCAAACGTGCTGCGTAACATGAGAATGGACCTCATTGGTTCTGGCTGAAGCTCAAACGTGCTGCGTAACATGAGAATGAACCTCATTGGTTCTCGCTGAAGTTCAAACGTGATGCGTAACACTAGAATGAACCTCATTGGTTCTGGCTGAAGCTCAAACGTGCTGCGTAACACAAGAATGAACCTCATTGGTTCTGGCTGAAGCTCAAAAGTGATGCGTAACATGAGAATGAACCTCATTGGTTCTCGCTGAAGCTCAAAAGTGATGCGTAACACGAGAATGAACCTCATTGGTTCTCGCTGAAGCTCAAAAGTGATGCGTAACACGAGAATGAACCTCATTGGTTCTCGCTGAAGCTCAAACGTGCTGCGTAACATGAGAATGAACCTCATTGGTTCTGGCTGAAGCTCAAACGTGCTGCGTAACATGAGAATGAACCTCATTGGTTCTTGCTGAAGCTCAAACGTGCTGCGTAACATGAGAATGAACCTCATTGGTTCTCGCTGAAGCTCAATCGTGCTGGGAAACACAAGAATGAACCTCATTGGTTCTGGCTGAAGCTCAAAAGTGATGCGTAACATGAGAATGAACCTCATTGGTTCTCGCTGAAGCTCAATCGTGCTGGGAAACACAAGAATGAACCTCATTGGTTCTGGCTGAAGCTCAAAAGTGATGCGTAACATGAGAATGAACCTCATTGGTTCTGGCTGAAGCTCAAACGTGCTGCGTAACATGAGAATGAACCTCATTGGTTCTGGCTGAAGCTCAAAAGTGATGCGTAACATGAGAATGAACCTCATTGGTTCTGGCTGAAGCTCAAACGTGCTGCGTAACATGAGAATGAACCTCATTGGCTCTTGCTGAAGCTCAAACGTGATGCGTAACATGAGAATGAACCTCATTGGTTCTCGCTGAAGCTCAAACGTGATGCGTAACATGAGAATGAACCTCATTGGCTCTTGCTGAAGCTCAAACGTGATGCGTAACATGAGAATGAACCTCATTGGTTCTCGCTGAAGCTCAAACGTGATGCGTAACATGAGAATGAACTTCATTGGTTCTGGCTGAAGCTCAAACGTGATGCGTAACATGAGAATGAACCTCATTGGTTCTGGCTGAAGCTCAAACGTGATGCGTAACATGAGAATGAACCTCATTGGCTCTTGCTGAAGCTCTAACGTGCTGCGTAACACAAGAATGAACCTCATTGGTTCTTGCTGAAGCTCAAACGTGATGCGTAACATGAGAATGAACTTCATTGGTTCTGGCTGAAGCTCAAACGTGATGCGTAACATGAGAATGAACCTCATTGGCTCTTGCTGAAGCTCTAACGTGCTGCGTAACACTAGAATGAACCTCATTGGTTCTGGCTGAAGCTCAAACGTGCTGCGTAACGCAAGAATGAACCTCATTGGTTCTTGCACGTCAAGCGAACATGCTTGAGCTTCCGTTTACCATATCTGATGTGTGATTTGATGAATGTTTATATGTGAATAAAAGCCTAAATTAAAGATGAATGAAAGTCTTACGGGTTTGGAACAACATGAGGGTGAGGAATTAAAGACATTTAAAACTTTCCTTTTTGGGTGAATGAACCCTTTAATGTGAAATCAGTCGTCATGTATTTACCACATGATGTCACTCCTTTACTACTAAATATAAAGAGTTTTAATACTTTGACCTTTTACATATTTAAAAGCTCTTTTTCATCTACAGGTATATTAAAACTTTAGTTGACATGTTCTGGAATAATCTGATCATGTTTTTGATCAGCTGTCAACCTAATTTTGACACATTTCATTTGATCTTTCTTTACCCAGTCAACAGGATTCTTACTTACAATGACAGCCTGGCAATTGAAGTGTTTATATACAGTAACCTTTTATTTTCATGAGAACATCCCAACAATATCAGATTCACAAACACATGAGACTGGGGGAAAGAATACTGCCTTCCCACATGAGATATGATTCTATAACCTGTAGATAAGATTAAAAGCCCAGAATATTATGCAGTACAGACACACTAAGACAATAAAAGCTGACGGTCAACTTCTGTTCCAAAGGTAATTCATGCAAACAGGAAACGGAGAGAAACAGCAATGTCAAGATAATTAATGTAAACACAAAGAATGAATCACAGCAATACAAGAGCATGATTAGAAATGAGTTTTAGCTAATGTAAATGACACGATTTTTACTTTTTCACCCTTAAGTTTTTCATTCTTTTGTGGGACACAATGATATTCTACTAAAAAACAGCATGAGGATGAGTAAATGACAACATTCTAACTTTTAAAAATGTAGTTGCTTTATAGATTGAATTGCACACTTGTCTGTGTTAATCGAAAGCACTTTTTGTAAGTTGCACTTTAGAAGCTTCTGCGTCGCCCTTAAAGGAACACGCCACTTTTTTTGAGAAAAGGCTCATTTTCCGTCTCCCCTAGAGTTAAACAGTTCAGTTTTACCGTTTTCAAATCCACTCAGCCGATCTTCGGGTCTGGCGGTAGCATTTTTAGCATAGCTTAGCATAGATCATTGAATCTGATTAGACCGTTAGCATCTCGCTCAAAAATGACCAAAGAGTTTAGATATTTTTCCTATTTAAAACTTGACTTTTCTGTAGTTACATCGTGTACTAAGACCGACAGAAAATTAAAAGTTGCGATCTTCTAGTCCGATATGGCTGGGAACTATACTATCATTCCTGCGTAATAAAAGAGCTGTGAGCCGTCCCATGAGCGCAGCGGCGCAATGATATTACACAGCGCCTGAAAATAGTCCCCACCACGCTCCCTGTATAAGCCAAGTATAGCAGGTTGTCACGTTAGTTATGTTGTCAAGTTTTAAATAGGAAAAATCGAAACTCTTTGGTCATTTTTGAGCGAGATGCTAACGGTCTAATCTGATTAAATTATCTATGCTAAGCTATGCTAAAAGTGCTACCGCCAGACCCGGAGATCGGCTGAATGGATCCGAAAATGGTAAAACTGAACTGTTTAACTCTAGGGGAGACGGAAAATGAGCCTTTTCTCAAAAAAAGTGGAGTGTTCCTTTAAATGTTACAGTATAAGCAACTGCTATTGTTATAGAGGCATAAAGAAGAGATCTCATCAGAAGGTCTTGATGCTTTTATCTGTCTTCAGGACTGTGGCGTTTTGATCCAGCTCTCTGATCAGATCTTTGGCGTCTGGTCTGTCTTCAGGCCTGGGACTCAACATTCGCTCTATGAGCTTGTGCTACATAACGCAGCCATGAAGAATGAGATGACATGTTAGATAATGCTCGTCTTTGAGTAAGAAGCAGGCTTCATCATGTACAACCAAAGAAAAAGCATGCTCAACTTCAGTAAATTACACTCACCTCAAAGCTAAATTTCTGGGAGAACGTTAGTGGAAAAACCCTAATTCTTACATCATCCCAAATCTAAAAAATAAAACACGCAATTACTTTTAACAAATCAGATATAGTTCAAGATGAATGCACAGATTGTATTATTATATAAAACGAGTAAAAGATGAATCAAACCTTTTTCTTTTCATGCGCTGTGCTGATATTATAGATGAGCTCAAAGTATATGAGACCCAGAGCGTATATATCCACCTTCTTGTCATAGGATTTTTGAGTCGCCTAAATATTCAGATCATAACAATAAAAATGTCAGCACAAAAAGCGTTTAAACACTGTATGGATCGATTAAAGTGGGTTAAAGTGGTATTTCAAAACTGCTTTATAATGGTGCGTTCACACCGGATGCGAATGATGCGATTCGCGCAAGTGATTTACATGTTAAGTCAATGCAAAGACGTGAATAGACATTCTGCGGTGCGATTCTCGCAAATGAGGCGGCGTGAATTGAGCGTTTGACGCGTGATTCGTGCGAATGCCGCAAATCGCCCGAGTTGAAAAATCTGAACTTTGGCGGATTTTCGCGGCGCGTAAACCAATCAGGAGCCTGCTCTAGTAGTGATAACAATGAGGAGAAAATCTGTATATTAATATCTGGTTCAGGCAATATGATTATCACTGTTATAACATTAAATGACATGAAACACAACCCAGTCTCTTTTTGTTAAATGCAAGTTTATGTTTGATCAATAATACAAAAGTAAAAGGTATAATAAGCTCTACATGAAATAAAGCAAACAATTCAGTCAAACATTCAAAGTCAGTGCTAGTCGGCTACAACGGTAACGTAAAGTTAAAGCCTAAAAATAAAAAAGTCATGAAACTTCACTTTGCCCTCAGCCTAAGCGATTTGCCAGGGAACAAATTATAGATCCATGAGACCAAAGATCGGCCGTTACATCTACACAAGACGAATTATAGCTCGAGACGCCACAGAGACATCAGAGCCAGCGGCAGACGGCTGAAGGACTGGCCGAGGTGCGGCTGCTCTCGCCGGGGTTAATGAGCGCTGAGCGCCGCTGATCCACTGGAGCTCACAACTCCGAAAACACCAGATAAAATGTACAAACAGGCTCTCTCTTTATAAATAAACCACAGATTTGAGCTTTAAACAACTACATTATCGACTGAAAAAGTCTTAAAACTACGTTTTGTCACACATTAACAGTAGATTTTAATAAAAAAGACGTGTAAACACAGCCCATGTCAGCCATTTCTCAACGAGACGAGCCGGCTGGCAGAAGCCCCTCCCATGACGCGAATTTGCGTCTGTTGTGAAGGAATGTCACACGCAAATTATTTGCGTCATTCGCGTCCGTTGTGAACTCCACATAAGTGTGTCTCAGGCCGAGTACCAAAACAAACTGATAGCCAATCAGCAGTAAGGGGCGTGTCTACTAATGACACGGAGAGAAGAGAGCGCTCAGTGCACATCATTATCCAAAAGACATGACACAGGACGGACATTAGCTGAGCGACGACAGAAAGAGAGAGATGGCAGCTAAAAAACACGTGGAAGATGTGTGTGGAATAAAAGAAGGCTTACAATCATCTTTCCAGCGCTGGAGAGAACTGGGTTATGTATGTGTGAGGCGGAGCTATCAAAATAGAGGCGTGTTTGTTTTGGTGATTTGAAATCAACATCGGTCACCGGAGAGCACTTACCCCACCTTTAATTCAAGATCGACTCTACTTTCTAAATGCACATTCCTGTGCATGATTCATCAGTGAACACTTCAGTAGTTTGTATGAGTTGGCATTAAAGGTCCCGTTCTTCGTGTTTTTTTGAAGCTTTGATTGTGTTTACAGTGTGCAATATAACATGTGTTCATGTTTCGCGTGTAAAAAAACACAGTATTTTACACACAATTTACTGATCTGTACACCGCTGTTTTCACTGTCCTAAAAACGGCTGATGAGTTCCTTGTTCTATGAAGTCCCTCCTTCAGAAATACGCAACGAGTTCTGATTGTGCCAGCGGTTCCTGTGTTGTGATTCGACAGCAGCTTAGCACACGGGATGAAAATAACAGCGTCTCGACGACATGGCGACAAACACACTCAAACGCAACACTTCCTTTTCTCCACGCAACACTTCCTCTTCTCCACGTGGGACAGCAACAGACCACGCCCCCTTTTTTCGCATATTCTTGTGGGCGGAGGTTAGTCTGTTCTACTGTTCTACTGACGTCATTAATGAAGGAAGTACCAGGATGTAGTCCAAGCCGGCCGTTCGCTGTAGGCTTTGAAAGGGAACTTCTGTTAAATAAAATATCTCGCTTGGCATTGAACTTTGAGCTTTATAATTTTACAGGTATTATTTATGCTCTAACAGCAACATTACACACTAACTAAAGTTTGAACAATGGGATCACGAAGAACGGGACCTTTAATGCACGCCTCTTGACTCGCCTGCTCCGGGCTCATGTAACTACGAGTTCCTGTCCTTTCGGTCCGCTCCAGCAGTTGCTCATCATTGTCATTTTCTGCTGCAGTCACGAGGCCGAAGTCTCCAACCTTCACTCCTCCATCACTGCTGAACATTATGTTTAGAGGCTGAAACAAAGAAACAGAGCTGTGAATTTATTTAACTTCAAACCAGGGTTATCGTCAATGATTAAAACTAAAAACCATTCATTTTTTTGTGTTCCTTAAATAAATATTAACTGAAATTAACCTTATAACTATGTTATAGACATAAAAAAAAAAGATAAACGTACACAACAAAATGACCAAACTTCAAAATTAAAACAGAAAACATTTACAATGTAAATAAAAACTATAATAGTTCATTAATAATACTAATTATTACCTCCTAAATTGAAAATGACACGCATGAATATGTGGACGGGGCTAAAGAGGCAATGATGTAGAAGTGGGCGTTGCTATTCTTCTTGTCTTTCATCGCACTATGATGCAATAATCTGACAAAATCTGAAACGAGCTGTTTTGGGAGCTTGGTTTCAATAAAAGCAGTTTTTGGTCAGTTGTGGTCAGAATTATTGGAGCCCCTGGTAAATATGACCAAAGATGATGGTAAAAATAAATCTGCATTGTTTATCCTTTTGATCTTTAATTAAATAAATAAAATAAAAAGCAAACATCTAACCTTTCATTCTAAAACTGTTGAAAGTGTGTGTGTGTGTGTGTGAGGGGGGGGGGGTCACATTATGAAATAAATGCTTTTCTCCAAAACACATTGGACACATTTATTGACACCCCTAGAGTTTTTAAGAGTAAATATCCCTGAAGTATATTCCCATTCATTTTTACATTTTTTAGCACATTGATTAGGAGCATAAAGTTATTTCACCCGAGGATAAATATAATATGAGGAAGGCCAAAACTCCCTCAATCCTCATCACAATGAGTAAAAGCAGAGAGTATAGTTATGATGAGCAGCTAAAGATTGATGAGCTTCACAAAATAAGAAAACAGCTAAAGCATTGAAAGCCCCCATTTCCAGCATCAGGGCAATAATGAAGAAGTTCAATCAACTAAAGATGTTCTGAATCTGACGTGTGTGTGTGTATCGTCCTAATGCAAGAGAGGAGGAGCGTTTGAGTGGACAAAGACTCTCACAGATGGAGAAGTGCAGAGAGTAGTTGAGTCTTGGGGTCAGAAAGCCTAAAAAAGTTTTCAAGAAAAAACCTCCTCGCTCATCCAAAAACAAACTCCAGCATATTCAGTGTCAGACACGACTGGAGGTTCAGACGGGACCTGGTTCTGTGGTCAGGATTACATTAAAACAAGAGCTTTTTTGGCAGCAAACCATTTAATGCCAATAAAACAGCAAATATTCTGTGAGAAGTGGATGTGTCTGCGCATGTGTCTGCGGTCAGAAACAGTCTCTCGTGCAAATGGTCGTCTTTCGCTGCTGACTGCGATTCAAAGGCTTAAAATTACTTGTTTTTACACCGCAATGCTTACAAACGCATGCAAACGAACTGTTTTTGTCCCCACGCAGCACAGTAACCTCATGTCTGTTGATGTCATTCACTGTGACTCTGCCCGATCGCAAGACGTATCACAATAATGCCGAAAACTGCAAAATTTCGCCGCCTAATAATTATATCCAATGTTGTTTTGGAGAAAAAATGTGTTTTTCTTAATGTGATTTACCCCCCACTTTCAATTCTTTTACTTCAATGAAAGGTTAGATTTTTGCTAATTTTTTGAATGAAAGATAAAAAGGATAAACAATGCCGATTTATTTTTACCGCCATCTTTGATCATATTTACCAGAGGTGTCAATAATTCTGACCGCAACTGTAACAAGGAAGTTGAGTTCTTAAACTTACAGGATATTTTTATACTACAATGACCTCTTATAAGTCAAAAGATCATTTGAATTCATGACCACTTTAATGACCCCTTGTGTCCGAGCCTGATGTTAGCTCATTTTAGCGAGGTGCTCACCTTTAGGTCTCTGTGGATCAAGTCTCTAGAGTGAACGTACTCCACCGCCGTCAGAACCTGCCTGCTGATCTTTACCGCGTCCGCTCTCCTCTCAGGGAAACCTTCGTTTGAAGAGTTCCTTTTATTAATCCATGCATAAAGCGTGTCTCCCTCACAAAGCTCCATCTGAATGTAGAGGAACTCTGTCCCCGAGCCACTGCCAGAACTAAAGCCAATAGATACATGGATTTTCAGCAGAATTAATTTTCAAAAAAGTCCAATACAAGTATACATGTTAATGTTAGTAGAAGAACAGAGACTGCATGACTATTCAACTATTAGTGTCTGTGTCGAGTAGTCATGAAACACTTTCAGTCAGGAAGGCCCTTGTTTGTTTTAGAGCGAGTTGTGTTTGCTGAATTACTCTGAGATGGTCTCTGAAGAATCGTGTCTGTATGCCGTCTCCTCTTTCCAAGTTGTGTAGTAGCGGACGATGTTGGCATGATTAAAATCAGCTAAAGCACGAACCTCACGAAGAGCTTTTCTGTGGAGATACAGAAGATATCATGATATTATGTTGCAGTACAATAGACGCAGCCAATCAAATGACATTAAAGGGGACCACGTATGCCCCTTTTCACAAGATATAATCTCTCGTGTCCCCAGAATGTGTCTCAGCTCAAAATACCCCACAGATCATTTATTATAGCTTGTCAAATTTGCCCCTATTTGGGTGGGAGCAAAAAACCCGTTTGTTTTGTGTGTGTCCCTTTAAATGCAAATGAGCTGCTGCTCCCCACCCCCTTTCCAGAAGAGGGAGGAGCCTTTATATCTCATGCTTCGGATACTCCAGCAACAACAGAACTGAGGAATGTCACGCAGCCAAAATGTCAGATATTGTCAGTAACTGTGTTCAGCCTAACATGTCGTTTTTGTGCAACTTCTCTGTAAATCCAGCGTTGAACTGACCCTTGTTTGTGAAACAGTCTGGCGTAAAACTATTTGCGCAAATAGATAACATTTTAAAGGGGACATATGCATAATTCACTTTTACAAGGTGTTTGAACAGAGATGGGTGTCCACAGTGTGTAAAACTTTTTTTATAATCCCCGTTAAAGGAACACGCCGACTTTTTGGGACTTTATCTTATTCACCGTATCCCCCAGAGTTAGATAAGTCCATACACACCATTCTCATCTCCGTGCCATAACTCTGTCTGACACACTCACTGCTAGCCTAGCTTAGCACAAAGACTGGAGGTAAATGGCTCCAGCTAGCCTAGCTTAGCACAAAGACTGGAGGTAAATGGCTCCAGCTAGCCTAGCTTAGCACAAAGACTGGAGGTAAATGACTCCAGCTAGCCTAGCTTAGCACAAAGACTGGAGGTAAATGGCTCCAGCTAGCCTAGCTTAGCGCAAAGACTGGAGGTAAATGACTCCAGCTAGCCTAGCTTAGCACAAAGACTGGAGGTAAATGGCTCCAGCTAACCTACTGCTCAATAATTGTCAAAATAACGCCAACATTTTCCTATTTACATGTTGTGATGTGTGTAGTTACATCGTGTACTAAGACCGACGGAAAATGAAAAGTTATATGATATGGCTAGGAACTATACTCTCCTTCCTGCGTAATGATCAAGGAACTTTGAGCCGTACCATGAGTGCAGGACCTGATAATAGTCCCCAGCGCTCTCTGTGCAAGCAGATTGTCACGTTGATGTCTGCGCATTAACACCTCGTACACAACTCTCTCTCTCTTCATAGCATTATCATTAACATACAGCGAAATACACAAAAATACGCATTACAGATGACAGTAAACAAGAACATACACACCTTATGCCTTTTCGGAGGGTGCTTAACGAACTGCAAACTTTAAATCTGCCTAACCACTGCGATGAACCGCGAGCTCTCACTATCTTTCCGTCGACTACAACATCCGTCAAAATAAAAGTCCCTACTTATTAAGACAGATAATGCAGACCTTAAACCTATTTAAACACACAGAATTGTCAAATGTTCACAAAAAAAAATTAGAAGATAAATCACAATGAAGTCTGTTAAGCTGCGTTCACACCGGGCGCGAGTGATTTACATGTTAAGTCAATGCAGAGACGCGAAATGGCATTCTGCGGCGCGATTCGCGCGATTGAGGCGGCGAGATTCGCGCGATTGAGGCGGTGCGAATGACGCGAATTGAGCATTTTGAACGCGCGATTCGCGCGAATCGCTCAAGTTGAAAAATCTGAACTCTGGCGGATATTTCGCGCCGCGTTAACCAATCACGAGCTTGCTCTAGTAGTGACGCATTTACAAGCGGAGGCAGAAATCCCAACAACAATGGAGGACAAGATAATGGTGGCCGTATGTGGATACCTGGAGCTGTATGATACATCATCCTATCACTACAGGAACAGGAATAAAAGGAATAAAAAGGATCTTGCTTGGAAGAAAGTGAGTTATTGTGAGTTATTGTGAGCCAAGTGAGCCATTTCACAACGAGACAGGAGCAGAAAAAAAGAGCCAGAGCCAGCGGCAAATGTGAGAAGGACTAGCCGAGGGAAGGCGGGTCTCGCCGGGTACACGAGCGCTGAGCGCCGCCGATGCCTTGGATCTCACAACTCCGAAAACGCCAGATAAAATGCTCAAATAGGCACTCTTTTTATAAATTAACCACAGATTTGAGCTTTAAACAACTATATTATCGCCTGAAAAAGTCTTTAAACTACGTTTTGTCGCACATTAATAGTAGTATTTTTTACAAAAAAGCTCATATAGGCTCATATAGAGCAGAAGCCCCGCCCATGACGCGAATTCGCGTCTGGTGTGTAGTTGTCACACGCGTTTTTCACGCGCGATTCGCGCGAATTACACGCGCGAATGAAGCGAGTGAACTCAAAATGTTCAAGCGTCCATCTTCGCGCGATTAGCGCGAATTATTCGCGCGAATCGCGTCCGGTGTGAACGCCACATTACACGTTGGTTATGTTGATGGAAGTTAGACTATTATCAGGCACTGTGTAATATCATTGCGCCGCTGCACCTCTATCATTACGCAGGAATGAGAGTATAGTTCCTAATCATATCGGTCTAGAAAATCACAACTTTTCATTTTCCGTCGGTCTTAGTACACAATGTAACTACACGCATCACAACATGTAAATAGGAAAATGTTGGCGTTATTTTGACAACTATTGAACAGTAGGCTAGCTGGAGCCATTTACCTCCAGTCTTTGTGCTAAGCTAGGCTAGCTGGAGCCATTTACCTCCAGTCTTTGTGCTAAGCTAGGCTAGCTGGAGCCATTTACCTCCAGTCTTTGTGCTAAGCTAGGCTAGCAGTGTGTGTGTGTCAGACAGAGTTATGGGACGCACAGAGATGAGAATGGTATGTATGGACTTATCTAACTCTGGGGGATATGGGGAATAAGATAAAGTCCCAAAAAGTCGGCGTGTTCCTTTAATCATTATCAATCTCTCATATTTTCATATTTCCCTCTTTTCCTGTGTAAGAGTAGGGAAGCCCCGCCCATGACTGTTGATGATTAGTTCTTTCAGCATAGACACGCCCCTGAGTGAGAAACACAGAGACAAGTTTTACAATGTCTGCGCCAAAAACATTATAAATGTTCTGTTGTTGGATGTACCAACGAACACACAAGTCTCCATAGACTCCCGGCATCTGAATTTCATTTTGTAAGGAACTGTACCGAAGAATGTCTGTAAAATGTAATGTATTCACGCAAATCATTTTACGCATGAGTGCTTCACCACCGAGGGTCAGTAATGCTGGATTTGCGAATAAGTTGTTTCTGAAGGACGGGTCAATACCAACGCTTCGTGCTCTCACTTCATATCCAGAACGAGTGAGGATGGCACTTCATATTCTGGGAATGTTTGCAGATTTCCTTTCTGAATGAGCTGAATGCTGTGCGGCTGATATGGCTAAAGTTAGCATCGTCTCTGATTGTATTGACAGAGACTAGAGCTGTGTCTTTAGTTTTATCCCCAAAACGCTCACCGTCTGCGTAATTCATAAACACACATTACATGTAACTAAAGTTACATAAAAGTATACACTAACCATTCAGTCTAAAAGTGTCCACAACTGGTTATTTCTGACATTTTGGCTGAGTGAGATTGACCTGTTTTGTTGTTGACGCTGTATCTGAAGCTCATGTAAAGGAACCGCAGCAGCTCATTTGCATTTAAAGGGACACACACAAAAACGGTGCATTTTTGCTCACACCCAAATAGGGGCAAATTGGACAAGCTATAATACATAATCTGTGGGGTATTTTGAGCTAAAATTTCACAGACACATTCTGGAGACACCAGAGATTTATATCACATCTAGTGATATAAATATGTACCCATTTAACAACTTTCATCTGCACATTTCCTTCATAAAGGAAATTCAACCATGATGTCCTCAGTTGCTCAGATGCCGGGAGTCTATGGAGCCCCATTCTCGTTGGTATAACCAATAACAAAGCATTTGTGATGTTTTTTTGCCGCAGACATTGTATATCTCCAGCTGCTATAGCAATAAATTATGGACTGCTGCGGCTCACTCAGGGCGGGATCTATGCTAATAGGGCAAATCGTCACCAGTCAATTTTGCATAATAGGTCGCCTTTAAGACGACAAACATTTTAATTTACTTACTCTCGACTCTTCACTATCTTCACAGCATAATATTTGTTCTCCAGCTTTTGTCTTGCCTTGAAAACTCGGCCGAAGCCACCTTTGCCAAGCGGATTTATTGAGTCAAAGTCTTTTAAAAACCTACAGAGATTAAAACAAAAACAAATAACAGCTTCAAAACAGTGGAAAAACTATTTTCAAAAGCTATGCTGATTGATACAACATTTGTAATAAAATGCAGAATTAAACATTAAAACAGATTATTTGCCTTGACTTTGTAGCTTGGTTTGAAGGTTGATCTCCCGATGACTTTGTCAGATTGTGTGCATTCTTGTTAGGAATATTCTGAGAAAATTGTTGGAAGAGGAAAATATAAGAAACAATTAAATAAAATAAAAAGACACTTTTCTTACATATGGAGATACATTGAAACTGGATTCATAAACACCAAGTAAATTTTTTTCCAAAAAATGTTTAATGTCCCTTTTTTTGTTAAATCACTTTTTTTTGTTTAATGTAGAGATTTCTGAATAGACAACTAAACAAAGAAAATAAACAAAGTAATTTACTACTGACAAAACATTCATTAATGATTTTTTGTTGAGTGAATGATTCAATGACTCACTCATAAAGACTTCACTTGTTTCATTATTGGATGACTCAGCGTTTTTGAACGAATCTTGTGTGAATGATTCAATGGCTCACTCATAAAGACTTCACTTGTTTCATTACTGGATGAATCAGTGTTTTAAATGAATCTCTTGAATGAATGATTCAATGACTCACTCAGAAAGACTTCACTTGTTTCATTACTGGATGAATCAGAGTTTTTGAACGAATCTTGTGTGAATGATTCAATGGCTCACTCATAAAGACTTCACTTGTTTCATTACTGGATGAATCAGTGTTTTAAATGAATCTCTTGAATGAATGATTCAATGACTCATTCAGAAAGACTTCACTTGTTTCATTACTGGATGAATCAGTGTTTTTAAATGAATCTCTTGAATGAATGATTCAATGACTCACTCAGAAAGACTTCACTTGTTTCATCACTGGATGAATCAGTGTTTTAGAACAAATCTCGAGTGAATGATTCAATGACTCACTCATAAAGACTTCACTTGTTTCATTACTGGATGAATCAGTATTTTAGAACGAATCTTGAGTGAATGATTCAATGACTCACTCATAAAGACTTCACTTGTTTCATCACTGGATGAATCAGCGTTTTTGAATGAATCTCTTGAGTGAATGATTCAATGACTCACTCATAAAGACTTCACTTGTTTCATTTCTGGATGAATCAATGTTCTGAACAAATCTCTTGAATGAATGATTCAATGACTCACTCATAAAGACTTCACTTGTTTCATCACTGGATGAATCAGCGTTTTTGAACAAATCTCGAGTGAATGATTCAATGACTCACTCATAAAGACTTCACTTGTTTCATTACTGGATGAATCAATGTTCTGAACAAATCTCTTGAATGAATGATTCAATGACTCACTCATAAAGACTTCACTTGTTTCATTACTGGATGAATCAGTGTTTTTGAATGAATCTCGAGTGAATGATTCAATGACTCACTCATAAAGACTTCACTTGTTTCATCACTGGATGAATCAGCGTTTTTGAACAAATCTCTTGAGTGAATGACTCAATGACTCACTCATAAAGACTTCACTTGTTTCATCACTGGATGAATCAGTGTTTTAGAACAAATCTCGAGTGAATGATTCAATGACTCACTCATAAAGACTTCACTTGTTTCATTACTGGATGAATCAGTATTTTAGAACGAATCTTGAGTGAATGATTCAATGACTCACTCATAAAGACTTCACTTGTTTCATCACTGGATGAATCAGCGTTTTTGAATGAATCTCTTGAGTGAATGATTCAATGACTCACTCATAAAGACTTCACTTGTTTCATTTCTGGATGAATCAATGTTCTGAACAAATCTCTTGAATGAATGATTCAATGACTCACTCATAAAGACTTCACTTGTTTCATCACTGGATGAATCAGCGTTTTTGAACAAATCTCGAGTGAATGATTCAATGACTCACTCATAAAGACTTCACTTGTTTCATTACTGGATGAATCAATGTTCTGAACAAATCTCTTGAATGAATGATTCAATGACTCACTCATAAAGACTTCACTTGTTTCATTACTGGATGAATCAGTGTTTTGAACAAATCTCTTGAATGAATGATTCAGTGACTCTCTCATAAAGACTTCACTTGTTTCATCACTGGATGAATCAGTGTTTCTGAACAAATCTTTTGAATGAATGATTCATTGACAAATACATTGTCATACATACAAGGGTTTAATAGCTATCATTTAGGAATGCGATCACATGTATTTGAATCAAGACTGCAACTTTTTTAATGATTAATCGTGCAGCTCTATCATATAATGAAGCAGAACCTCATATATATTTTGCTTCCCTAAAAACTGTAAAAAAATTTTTTACATTGTTACAGTTTTTGTTTTTTAATTCTTAAAGCAGCACTAGGTAGGTTTTGCTCTCGGGGTCCCCCTACAGTTGAGAAACAGTATTGTCCTCTACTACTGTCGTAAACTCTGTCATCCTGCATCAGGGGATGCATCACACGTGCATTTGTTGACATTGAGAATATGACGTAGCGCCGGCGTTCAGAAATCCATGAAATGCACACTTTAGTCCCATTTTGAGCTCTACGCCGAGACCTAAAGCACGATCAATGTAGAATTCAACAGCTTAGATATGGCGCGTCTTCCTCTTATGTGTCCTCTGTGTTCCTCTTATATGGTTATGTGTCCGAACGCCGGATCTGCGTCATATTCTCGCGCATGCGTCATGGTGCTTCATGAGTTCACGGCAGAGGCCAATGTTTATGTTGAATAAAGTCGTTATTTTGATTTTTTTTTGCGCACAAAAACTATTGTCGTCGCTTTGTAAAATTATTGTAGAGCCACTGTAGTGAGATGGACTTTGTAATGACGTGTTTAGTGCCTTTTATGGGTCTTGTGAGTGTAAATGTACTGAATCCCTATGGAGGGCTTGCTGAAGCCTTTCTCAGCCATCAGCTTTCAACAAAAATATCTTCATTTGTGTTCCGAAGATGAACGGAGGTAATTAATGACATAATTTTAATTTTTGGGTGAACTAACCCTTTAAGGAAGTGGGGGTGATGGTGGAAGTGACGTATATGCCGTAAAGCAGTCGAATTTTGTTGTTCTTTTTTTTCTCGGGTTACTACCCGAAACCCGAAGTTTAAAAGTACGATTAAAAACGATACAGACCCCGTCAGGCTATGGCAGACGTGCCATTCAACCCATTGTAAGTCGATGTATCATCACAAGAGTCTTGAAAATATATTATGAAGGTTGAAAAGTTACCTAGTGCTGCTTTAACAGAAAATGTAACTTTTTTTCACAGATGGCTTAATTTTGTTTAACTTTAATGTCACAATGTTATTAATGTTTCCAATACCTCTTTACCCTGAGCTTGGCCAATCGGTGAAAGAAGAAAAGTTGGTGCTAATCTAAAAGAAAAAGTGTATAGTGTTATTTTATTTTATTGATGATAAAAAAAATTAATGTGAAATTAACCGTAAAATCTTACTTTATTTTCGGCTTCACATCCAGTGGGCTCACACACTGTAATACAGTTTGTATAGCATAAATTCAGATATAAAATGTTAAAATACAATCAGCCTCTCATAAGTCAAAAAATGCAAATGCTGCCAATGACGTAGACTGGACTTACTGGACTTATGGCCATAGGAGAACTGACAGCAGATGAGTCTTTGAACACGATGAAATCACTTAAGCTGGGAGTTTCAGACGAGCCGTTTGATGGGAGTCGAGCATCCTCGGATTTACTATGAACAGATAAACAGTGCATCTTTATATCATATGTAAGAATATAAAGAACCAGGCCAGATTGTCTGGATGAGTAACTTTCAGAAAGACCGTCTGAAACTGAATGAACATCTGAATCCACTCATATAATTATCACTCTCATCTGAGGCAACGTCCCACTGAGTGAATCAACTGAGAATGGCTTCATTTGCATGTATTTACCTCGTCCCAAACTTCCCCCAAACTCCTGATCCCCTCTCCTGGGAGATCACAAAAATCCAATAGATTTTGGGTATATTTCAATGTCAATTCTCACTACACAATATTATATATGTTTAGTATCGTTTGAAATGTCTCAGTGCGAATGGTACAAAAATCTCATAAGCACAGAAATACACAAGAAGTTAATAAGAGCTTTTAGAGCTTAGAGGTGTTTTACTGATGATGGTGGGTGTGGCTATTGGAGCCATTTGGTTTCCTTTCAATCAAGCCAAATGGGAACTCGACTCAATTTAAATTCCCTTTGTTTTCATGCATTTCCATTTGAAACAGTTGATCTGGTCTGAGTTATTTAAAGCGATGTAGCGATGAGTTCAGGCTCAATACTATTAACAAGGTCGGCCCGTCACACAGAAAACGCTCTGAGTTACGTAATATTCAAAAGGTCAGGAAATCTTTCACTCTTTAAGCTATTTCGGAATATTTGATGTCATGTATGAATGTTATGTATTTACCTGACTGTTAATAAAATTGTTACATTTTGATCCTTTCTGAATTACTCTGTAATTATTAACTATTTCCAGAACGGAACAATATAATTGCAATAAAGGGTTAAAATGATTAAATGTATGATTAACTATTAGATATAAATGACTAAACAACCAATTGGCATTCTCTTCTAAATTCGACAAATATGATAAATGGAGTCAGATAGAGAATATTATAATTAAATCCATTTTGCCCAGCTGAAACACGAACGTGCAAACGGCCTTCGAGTCGCTATCGCTACTGATCCTTGGAGCGATTTCAGCAGCCTTACACATATATTATATGCACAACGTAATGTTGTTTCGTTCATTTAAACTTACGATGTCTCTGGGGTTTGCTCTGGGGTTTGTGAGGAGGTGTCATCTTCAGAACTCTGTTAATTAGAAACATGTGCATTAGTCAACACTAACATCTAGACATGAGCCATTGAAAAACAGAGTTACGACGCTCCCATAGACTTCCATAGGAACTGAGGAATGTGGAAGTAAAGCGCGTCACGGAGCGACCAATAGTTCCAGCACTGAACCCCATTCATTTCAGTGTATCTCAAGCACACTCGCTGGCAAACTGATGAAATTACTGCATATTTTGAGATTTTATGGCAATGGTTGACCTCTCAGGAATATTAATAGAATTGGTATTTTATGAAGCACGTTATAGTTAATGTTTATTGTTATATAATAGATCGTTAGACTCTAACTGCAGTTAGATAACGTGAGCAGCACTGCAACAGCTACTTTATCCAGACGCTATCGTCATATTTCAACAGTTTTTAGTCTGTCAAATGCGTTTCTATGAAGTAGCCCATTCAAGGAATAACGTATAGCGGCCTGGATAAAAAGAGTTTAATTAAATTAGTTGCCCTGTTTTTTTTTCTAACACTATTTAAAACTTCTTTAATGGGTTAAATTCTGTATATGCTAGAATCATTCATTTATATTCGCCTGTTATGCTTATGTGAGTATCATAAAATAACATTCGGACGTTAACAACATTTAAATTATAAAATAAACTATAACCAGTAGATGGCGGAAGAGGAACACTTATTGACTCATTAGCCATTTTTTCTCTTTTGTTTTAATGAATTTTAATAGATCATCAAATCACTATTATAACATTAAAATATCTATTTTTGTTGCTGTATTTGTACTGAAATGTACAGGCTAATTGTAGGGAAAATCAGTCTCATGAAAAACAAAAACTTCTGACTAAACTTCACAATAAATCTTTATTTGAATCGTCTCTGTGATTTGTTTGTTTATGATGAGAGGATTTGTAGATAATGGGAAGATTCGTGTCAAACGTAAACTTGCACTAAAATTCATTCAGCGTTTAGAGACTATATAAAACTTGTTTTAATCGATATGGATTCTCATTTCTGGGAAATTAAACATATGACTGGTCATTATTTTCAACAGAAATGCCCGTGATAGGCTACAAGACTCAACGCTGTAAAATCATGCACTCACATGACCCCAAATAAAATAACCAGATCACTCAAAAAAACATTAACGTTATCTCTTCTTAATCTCTCCCCAGAATAAAATGCTACTGTAAAGTCTAGTCAAAGTCGATGCACATATTGTGTTAATATTTACCAGAAATTGCTGCAAATATAGTGAAACTGCCGTCTGTCCTGCTTAATCCTATTCACACAGATTGACAGCGCAGAGTTGTTTGGAACTATTGAGAGCTCTATGAACCACGTGACCATGTGACGGCGAGATCAAAGTGTCGCAACTCTCTTTTTCTATGGCTCTGATCTAGACTACACACATAGCTGTTTTAATGAAGGGTCCTGCCTGTGTGGTCCAGCCAGACTCTTCGAAAATTTCACTCCAAGCGTGCTGAGCAGCTCGTTGCTTCGCCTCTTTTGCGTTCTTCCCTTGCCCTTCAGGATATTCCTTCCCGTCTATGACAACTTTATACACAAACCTGAAGAAGCAAATGTTAGTTTTACTTTTTGACTCGAACACATCTGAAATGTGACGCTTGTGCGAGACTTACTCTGGGTTGTGAGGAGGGCCTCTTCTCTCCACTAATTTGAAATCATGCACACGCTTATTTTTCTGGCAGTAGTCATTGAGATGTGCGATGTAGTTGTCAGGCATGAAGCTTCGGGAATCATCAGCAATACTCAAATTCAGACGGCCCAGGCTAGGGCTTAAATAAAGGACAAGATGTTAAAATAAACAGATCATCATGTGCAAAATATAGTAAAAGAGCCTATTAAAGGATTGGTTCACTTCAGAATTAAAATTTCCTGATAATTTACTCATTCAGTCGAAAAGAAATGACGTTTTTTTGAGGAAAACATCCCAGGATTTTTCTGCACATAATGGACTTCAATGGGAACCAACGGTTGAAGGTCCAAATCAATGCAGTTTCAAAGGAAGGGCTTCAGAGGCTCTGACCGATCCCAGATGAGGAATAGGGTCTGATCTAGACAAACCATCACTCATTTTCAGTGCTCGACTACGGTGTTCTGCTTCTTCACAGCGTATGATGTCATCACATCGGAAAGGTCACGACTGTGACGTAGGTGGAAGTGCCGACATAGTGCCGAAAAACTTCTCCTTCAACTTCAAAATCGTCCGACATCGTTTTACCGTTGTTATTATTGTAAAGGGCGTTTGATTTAGTCTTTGCACGTTCGTTTGAACACTTGGTCGGTACTTCCACCAATGTCACGTGACCTTTCCAACATGATGACGTCATACGCCGTGAAGAAGCACAACACCGAAGTCAGGCATTTGAGGTTAAAAAGTATATAAATGTTTACTTTTTCTAGAAAAAGTCTGATGGTTTGTCTAGATCAGACCCTATTCCTCATCTTGAATCGTGCAGAGCCTCTGAAGCCCTTCCTTTGAAACTGCATTGATTTGGACCTTCAACCATTGGTTCCCATTGAAGTCCATTATGTGCAAAAAAGTCCTGGGATGTTTTCCTCAAAAAACTTCATTTCTTTTCCACTGAAGAAAGAAAGACATGAACATCTTGGATGAGATGCGGGTAAGTAAATGATCAGGAAATGTTCATTTTTTAAGTGAACTAATCCTTTAAATCAGTGGTTCCCAACTGGGGGAAAAGCATATATAATTTAGTAGAAGCTCATCAAATGAGATAAATTGCAACATGAGCAGGTTGCGTGAGATGCACTCATCCTCAAAAACCACCAAAACTACACAAGGTCAAATCAAATATGTTATCTAGACTGGGCTTGTATTGAAAATGGATTCTCTTGCAGTGAGGATAAATGTGGATTGTGTCAAACATAATGTGATTTGAGCGGTGAATTATTGGCTTTTTTTTTTAAATAGGACCTATTATGCTCTTTTTAAAACTCTTGATTGTGTTATTGGGCTCTACTAGAATAAGTTTGCATGCATTATCTCTTCCCAGTCTCTGTTTAGTTCCTGTCTCTATGAAGCCCCTCCTTCTGAAATGCACACTGTGCTCTGATTGGTTGGCTGGAGCAGTGTATAGTGATTGGTGTTTGGGAAATGCCACACCCCTTACCTTAACACACTACTAACTAACTCAACCAGGCCCCGCCCCCTTTATTCTGCATATTAATTATTTAAATGAGGAATACTGGGATGTGTTGGTTCCCGGAAGTAAACTCAAAGACTACAATGGAGGCGTTTCAGGGAGTTCAGAAACACTGACACTCATATAGAGAAGAACTGAACATTTTTCAAGCTTAAAGCTACACTGTGTGATATTTTCCCCCATCTAGCGGTGAAAGGGTATATGACCATCCAGTAAATATTAGTTTCTTTTCCTCCCAATTCCGATTTCGTTTTAACTCCTACGGTGGCCGATTTAGTCCAAGATTAACATGGCTTCCAGTTTGATCCAGCAATCCCCCTCTTCACATTCGCCATCGAGTTGTAACGCGTGTGTCCGGGTGAAAAATACGGATAGCTCACTCAACGCAACCGGAACCCCCACAAGAGTCCGGCACAAACTCCACTTCCGTCCACAGCATTACCCAACAAAATAAAAATAAATGAATGTTAGCAACAGAAGACAGAAAATAATCCGCACACATGGGAGCTCGAGGCGCAGTGCACACACACACACACACACAGAACGCAGGTGCTCCAACCGGGGCGAACGCTCTTAAAAGGGCCACACTATTTTCCTACAAAACGCGTTAAACGTGTTAAAACGCGAAGCTTGAATTTACGGGTATGTCCCTCTTTGGCTAATGTACTTTCAAGATGGAGGGGCAACATGGCGACCCCCATTCGAACCCCTTACCCGTATGGATTTTCAATGGCATATTATAAACTTACGAGAATACTTTATTACTTGAAAGAAGTAAATATACATTAATGAGCACATATATTTTTGAAAGAACAAAGTGCTTTTAGCTAAGAATAAACTAAAAAAGTTACACAGTGTAGCTTTAAACAGCAACTATAACGAAAGTTGAACATGTAAAGAAGCATAATAGGTCCTCTTAAAGATAAACAATTTCAGTTCTAACTCGACGTCTGATGTAGGGTACTGAAGTAAGACCAGTTGAGAAGCGCTGTAAAATTCATGTTGTTGTTCATTATTTACCTACAAGCTGCAACCTCTGACCTCTGTGATCCATTGCTTTTCTCGTCAAAGACCTTAAATGCAAAATAAGACGTCAAACATAACTCATAAATGAGCTTTTAGACAGTCCAAGTAGATAGATGCTGTGTTACCTCTGTATTTAGTGTTTTGTACAGCTCTTCATAAACGCGCAACGCTGCCGCCTCTTTGGCTTCCTTCTTATTTTTTCCATAAGCCTCCGGAAACTCTCTATCACCGCAAACATACTTACACACAAAAGTACACAATCTGCAAGAGAGATATGAGAGAAGACTGGAATCAAGTATTTGTGTCTAGGAGCTGGAATTCATTCGGCACATTTTCCAGCTGGACGCTGTGAATCAGAAGATCAAGCATGTGTGTGAGTAAATGTATTGAACACTCACTGAGTTGGGTTTCCTGGATCCGTCCTAGTCTCACGGGCCTCGAATACTAACTTGCTCTTCTGCGAATGTTCATTGAGCCAAATTGAGTACGTCCGCAGAGATAAATTCAAGTTGTTGGAAGTGTTTTGAACAGATGATGTAGTCTGTAGTTAAAGACATACACATTCATTTCTCAACACTGATACAGAATTTATTTCTTATGTATTAAATTATATGATTTTAAGAATATTATATGATATTTAAGAAAAATGTGTTATATTTATATATAATACAAATGATTTAAATATTTATACAGTTTATACATGCAAATATGTGTGTTTACATAATTAGACACAGTACACACATATTTATTATGTAAACAAACTTTTATTTTGGATGCGATTAATCGCGATTAATCGATTTGACAACCCTAATATACAATAAATTTCTCATCGCATATACGTATATACATAAACTATAAACTGATTTACTGTAGTTGTACCTAAAATTAAACTCGCCAAGTGCCAAAATCCCGTTGGTGAGTTTATGCAATGGTGTAATTTGCCAGTTGGTCAGTAACATTTTTATGAATTCTAATGTTGTGAAAACATGAACAAAAGTGAACAACGCTAATTTAGTGTGAAATTCACTAAATTATGTCAAAAAATGCCCGTCTCTGCGAGTATCCTAGTAAAACGGTTATGGCTTAAGTAAACGTACACCATATATATTGATCCATGCATTCGGTTTTAAAGTGACAGTGGCCTAATATTTTATTTTTCCGGCCGTTACCGGAAGCCACTGATTGTAGTTTAGATTTTAGTTATAAATATGGATATTTTTCTTACACAAATGCATGGCTTCGCTTCTGAAGGCCTTTATTAACCCCCGGAGACGTGTGGAGCAGTTATATGATAGATGGATAGATGGATGGATAGATGATAGATAGATAGATAGATAGATAGATAGATAGATAGATAGATAGATAGATAGATAGATAGATAGATAGATAGATAGATAGATAGATAGATAGATAGATAGATAGATAGATAGATAGATAGATAGATAGATAGATAGATAGATAGATAGATAGATAGACAGACATATAGACAGACAGATAGTTAGACAGACAGATAGTTGGACAGACAGATAGTTAGACAGACAGACAGATAGTTAGACAGACAGACAGATAGTTGGACAGACAGATAGTTAGTTAGACAGACAGACAGACATGTAGATAGTTAGTTAGACAGACAGACAGACAGATAGATAGTTAGTTAGTTAGACAGACAGATAGTTAGACAGACAGACAGACAGATAGTTAGTTAGTTAGACAGACATATAGATAGTTAGTTAGTTAGACAGACAGACATATAGATAGTTAGTCAGACAGACAGATAGTTAGACAGACAGACAGACAGACAGATAGTAAGTAAGACAGACAGTTACAGACATACAGATAGTTAGTTAGACAGACAGATAGTTAGACAGACAGACAGATAGTAAGTTAGACAGACAGTTACAGACATATAGATAGTTAGTTAGACAGACAGATAGTTAGACAGACAGACAGACAGATAGTTAGTTAGACAGACAGTTAGACAGACATATAGATAGTTAGTTAGACAGACAGATAGTCAGACAGACAGATAGTAAGTTAGACAGACAGATAGTTAGACAGACAGACAGACAGACAGATAGTAAGTTAGACAGACAGTTACAGACATATAGATAGTTAGTTAGACAGACAGACAGACAGATAGTAAGTTAGACAGACAGTTACAGACATATAGATAGTTAGTTAGACAGACAGATAGTTAGACAGACATATAGATAGTTAGTTAGACAGACAGTTACAGACATATAGATAGTTAGTTAGACAGACAGTTAGTTAGACAGACAGACAGACAGACAGACAGACAGATAGTTAGTTAGACAGACAGTTACAGACATATAGATAGTTAGTTAGACAGACAGTTAGTTAGACAGACAGACAGACAGACAGATAGTTAGTTAGACAGACAGTTACAGACATATAGATAGTTAGTTAGACAGACAGATAGTTAGACAGACATATAGATAGTTAGTTAGACAGACAGATAGTTAGACAGACAGACAGACAGATAGTTAGTTAGACAGACAGTTACAGACATATAGATAGTTAGTTAGACAGACAGATAGTTAGACAGACAGACAGACAGACAGACAGACAGATAGTTAGTTAGACAGACAGTTACAGACATATAGATAGTTAGTTAGACAGACAGATAGTTAGACAGACAGACAGATAGTTAGTTAGACAGACAGTTACAGACATATAGATAGTTAGTTAGACAGACAGATAGTTAGACAGACAGACAGACAGATAGTTAGTTAGACAGACAGATAGTTAGACAGACAGACAGACAGACAGACAGACAGATAGTTAGTTAGACAGACAGTTAGACAGACATATAGATAGTTAGTTAGACAGACAGATAGTTAGACAGACAGACAGACAGACAGACAGACAGACAGACAGATAGTAAGTTAGACAGACAGATAGTTAGACAGACAGATAGTTAGACAGACAGACAGACAGACATATAGATAGTTAGTTAGACAGACAGTTAGACAGACAGACATATAGATAGTTAGTCAGACAGACAGATAGTTAGACAGACAGACAGATAGTAAGTAAGACAGACAGTTACAGACATAGATAGTTAGTTAGACAGACAGATAGTTAGACAGACAGACAGACAGACAGACAGATAGTAAGTTAGACAGACAGTTACAGACATATAGATAGTTAGTTAGACAGACAGATAGTTAGACAGACAGACAGACAGATAGTTAGTTAGACAGACAGTTAGACAGACATATAGATAGTTAGTTAGACAGACAGATAGTTAGACAGACAGATAGTAAGTTAGACAGACAGTTACAGACATATAGATAGTTAGTTAGACAGACAGATAGTTAGACAGACAGACAGACAGACAGACAGATAGTTAGTTAGACAGACAGTTACAGACATATAGATAGTTAGTTAGACAGACAGTTAGTTAGACAGACAGACAGACAGACAGACAGATAGTTAGTTAGTTAGACAGACAGTTACAGACATATAGATAGTTAGTTAGACAGACAGATAGTTAGACAGACAGACAGACATATAGATAGTTAGTTAGACAGACAGATAGTTAGACAGACAGACAGATAGTTAGTTAGACAGACAGTTAGACAGACATATAGATAGTTAGTTAGACAGACAGATAGTTAGACAGACAGACAGACAGACAGACAGACAGATAGTAAGTTAGACAGACAGATAGTTAGACAGACAGATAGTTAGACAGACAGACAGACATATAGATAGTTAGTTAGACAGACAGTTAGACAGACAGATAGTTAGACAGACAGACAGACATATAGATAGTTAGTTAGACAGACAGTTAGACAGACAGACAGTTAGACAGACAGACAGACATATAGATAGTTAGTTAGACAGACAGTTAGACAGACAGACAGACAGACAGTTAGTTAGTTAGACAGACAGTTAGACAGACATATAGATAGTTAGTTAGACAGACAGACAGACAGACAGACAGTTAGTTAGACAGACAGTTAGACAGACAGACATATAGATAGATAGATAGATAGATAGATAGATAGATAGATAGATAGATAGATAGATAGATAGATAGATAGATAGATAGATAGATAGATAGATAGATAGATAGATAGATAGATAGATAGATAGATAGATATTTTTACTTACAGACTCAGTATTTTGAGTGCTCTTTAACCCATCGAGGGCGTGTTTGGCTGCACTTTGCTTCGCCTCCTTCTTGGATTTCCCAGTGCCATCAGGAAACCGTTGACCGTTCACAATAGCCCACATAGTGAAGCTGATAATGACATTTGATTCAAAACAAATGAATTATAGTTTGATAGTCATTGACACTGTATCATCTGCACAAACAGCACATAAACTGTTCCTCTGTAAACTTCAACTGAATGTATTTGACTGAATAAATGATATTTCCATACGTTCTGTTGTGGCTCGGTCCCTCAGTGGGTCCCGCCTCATACTCCACGGTGCACTGGCTCCTCTGCTGGTGCTCATTCAGCTGAGAAATAAAACTCCCTTGAGGCTCCATAACACAGATAAAAATAACTCAATCCGCAGTGACACAACTACAACTTTCCCTTGATCAGCGCGTGAACGCCATATCTTCACCGGACGACCTCAAAAAGTCTCGTTACCGTGATTTCATATCAGGTTTACACGGTAATAAATGTCAGGTCGCACTGACATCCACCGCAGCTCACAACAGTCACTTTCATTTCTTCGTATCATTTAGTTCGATTAGGTTTCGATTTCCTGATTTGCACGTCATCGCCACACAGTGGATTGACCAATCGAAAGCCAGGCATGTTGATAGGCCACGCCTACTGTGAAAAAATAACCTTCCTTTTAATCGCAAAGTACAATTATATAAATGTATATTTAATTACGTACATGCAGAAGTAAATTACCAGGCATAATGATAAAAATGTCTAGAAGCATGTTACAAAAAATAATATTAAAACAATAATAATAAAAATAACAAGTTTTTTATACTGTTTTTTTGACATTGGGTTTCATAAAATATTAACTTTCAGTTTTTAAATTATGTTTCTGTGAGTATGAAATTGACAGAAAAAAAGATCAATTAATAAAACCTCATTCATAGATAGATGGATGGATGAATGAATGATGGATGGATACATGACAGATAGATGGATGGAGAGATGAATGATAGATAGATAGATAGATAGATAGATAGATAGATAGATAGATAGATAGATAGATAGATAGATAGATAGATAGATAGATAGATAGATAGATAGATAGATAGATAGATAGATAGATAGATAGATAGATAGATAGATAGATAGATAGATAGATAGATAGATAGATAGATAGATAATGGATGGATGAATGATAGATAGATAGATAGATAGATAGATAGATAGATAATGGATGGATGAATGATAGATAGATAGATAGATAGATAGATAGATAGATAGATAGATAGATAGATAGATAGATAGATAGATAGATAGATAGATAGATAGATAGATAGATAGACGACTGGATAGATGGATGGATGAATGATAGATAGGTGGATGAATAATGGATGGATACATGATAGATGGATAGATGCATGGATGGATGATGGATGGATGAATGATAGATAGATAGGTGGATAGATGGATGAATGATGGATGGATAGATAGATAGATGGATGATGGATAGATGAATGATAGGTGGATGGATAGATGCATGGATGAATGATGGATGGATACATGACAGATAGATGGATGGATAGATGGATGATGGAGAGATTATTGATAGATAGGTGGATGGATGAATGATGGATGGATATTTGACAGATAGATGGATGGAGAGATGACTGATTGATAGGTGGATGGATGGGTGAATGATGGATGGATACATGACAGATAGATGGATGGATAGATGGATGATGGAGAGATTATTGATAGATAGGTGGATGGATGAATGATGGATGGATATTTGACAGATAGATGGATGGAGAGATGACTGATTGATAGGTGGATGGATGGGTGAATGATGGATGGATACATGACAGATAGATGGCTTGATGGATGGATAGATAGATAGTGGATGGATGATAGATAGATAGATAGTGGATGGATGATAGATAGATAGATAGTGGATGGATGATAGATAGATAGATAGATAGATAGATAGATAGATAGATAGATAGATAGATAGATAGATAGATAGATAGATAGATAGACAGATAGATAGATAGACAGATAGATAGATGGATGGATAGAAATTTAACTTATTCTATGTGTTTTGTATTTCTGTGAACTTACTGTACTAAGTGTATTATATAAAACCTTTCTGAATATTTAAATATGTTTTAGGCCAACTGGAGAAAGTTATTAATTATTGTTGATCTATAAACAGCACAGTCCATTCCGCCCCAAAATATGCAAAATATCCTAAATATGCAACCACAAATGTTTGTGATTGGATAAGATTAGGTTGCGCAGGACAATTCAACTGATCAATAATTATACAAAGCCTGGACACACAATTATAATCAAAACGCAACATTTAATGAATGAAGGAAAACATAAATAAACACAGATGCAATAAAAGGAAGAGTTCCCGCCGGTGCTCTAGTCGTCATGATCTGCTGCCGTGTCACCGGGGCAATTTGAGCTCAAGTCCTCCTCATCTGTTGGGCGAGAACATCTCAGGGTTTCATTCATAATTTATGAATCAAACAGTTATTATATAACACTTCTTACCATCATACGCCGTCCCACACCAGATGCAGTAAAAATGGACTCCTCGCAAATACGAGGTGAGAAACTGCAGCTTGTCTAAAGGCTGGAGAAGAAGGACAAAAACATGACGCATCAAAATAACACAAAACAGCTTTATTATATTGATAAGGCACTTTGCATTAATAAATAGGTACAATTTGGTGTCTTTTTTAAATAACGTTCAACAGAGAGAGAACTGTTACATGTATCAGGTATTTTCTTTATAATAATCTAACTATAATCACCGATCAGGCATAACATTATGACCTAATATTGTGTTGGTCCCCCGTCGAGGCATGGACTCCTCTAGACCCCTGAAGGTGTGCTGTTAGATGAAGATGTTAGCAGCAGATCCTTTAAGTCCTGTAAGTTGCGAGGTGGGGCCTCCATGGATCGGACTTGTTTGTTGAGCACATCCCACAGATGCTCGATTGGATTGAGATCTGGGGAACGCCTCAAACTAGTCGTGCTCCTCAAAGCATTCCTGAAGCATTTGTGCTTTGTGGCGGCGCATTATCTGCTGAAAGAGCCACAGCCACAGGGAATACCGTCTCCATGAAAGGCTGGACATGGTCTCAACAATGCTTAGGTAGGTGGGACGTGTCAAAGTCACATCCACATGGATGGAGGACCCAAGGTTTCCCAGCAGAACATTGCCCAAAGCATCACTGCCTCCGCCGCCACGCCTTCTTCCCGTAGTGCACCTGGTGCCATGTGTTCCCCAGGTAAGCCACACACACGCACCCGGCCATCCACGTGATGTAGAAGAACACGTGATCATCAGACCAGGCCACCTTCTTCCATTGCTCCGTGGTCCAGTTCTGATGCTCACGTGCCACTGTTGGTGGTTTGGGCGGTGGACAGGGGTCAGCATGGGCACTGGTCAGCGGCTGTGCCGCCCCATACGCAACAAACTGAGATGCTCTGTGTATTCTGACCCCTTTCTATCAGAACCAGCATTAACTTCTTGAGCAGTTTGAGCTCCAGTAGCTCGTCTGTTTGATCCAGCCTTCACTCCCCACGTGCATCAATGAGCCTCGGCCGCCCATGACCCTGTGGCCGGTTCTCCACTGTTCCTTCCTTGGAGCACTTTTGATAGAGACTGACCACTGCAGACCGGGAACACCCCACAAGAGCTGCAGTTTTGGAGATGCTCTGACCCACAGTTTGGCACTTGTCAAACTCGCTCAAATCCTCACGCTTGCCCATTTTTCCTGCTTCTAACACATCAACTC
>CM042258.1:3073296-3080796 GCA_023566225.1 Romanogobio albipinnatus | reverse complement strand
AATATATTTCTGATTCTGTCATATTGCAGAGAATGACCTCAAGCAGCCGTATTTGTTCTTCAATGTTTTGTTGAATCACACCTGCGGATGCTTTAACATTCACAGTTGGTAATGAACAGACACACAGTCTAATAAAACGATTAATAGTACATCATTTTGAATAATATGTGTGATATGTAAGGCCGAACAGCCGAATTATTACAACAAAAGGATACGAACAAAATTGCATAAAGCCTCAAATGGCACATCTCATGATAATTAAAGGGAACAAACGTGTGCAAATAATGTGAAGATCAGAGTTCATCTAAAAATAAAGTGATCAAATGATACAAACCAGAGCAGAGACAGACTGATAAACTACCAACACACACACACACACGCACTGTCTCGCATACAGTCACACTCTCTCGAATACACTCGCATGCTCACACTCACACACACACACACACTCGCACGCACTGTCTCTCATACACTCACACACACACACACACACACACACACACACACACACACACACGCATGCTCACACTTTCTCTCTCACACACACACACACACTCTCACTCACGCACACACTCTCGCACACACTCTCGCACACACACACACTCTCACACACACTCACGCTCTCTCTCGCACACACTCGCATGCTCAGTCTCTCTCACACACACACACGCACTGTCTCGCATACACTCACGCACACAAACTCACACACTCACGCACTCACTCACGCACTCACTCACTCAAAATCTCTCACACACTCACGCACACTCGCGCGCGCGCACACACATACACTCTCGCGCACACTCTCGCGCACACTCGCGCACACACTCGTCGCACACACTCGTCGCACACACTCGTCGTACACACACACTCACGCTCACACTCGCATGCTCACACTCTCTCTCACACACACACTCTCACACACACTCTCACACACACTCTCACACACACTCTCACACACACTCTCACACACACACTCTCACACACACACACACTCACTCTCGCACACTCACTCATTCACTCTCGCACACTCACTCACACTCACTCTCACACACTCACTCACACACACACACTCTCACATCACACACACTCTCACACACACTCTCACACACACACTCTCACACACACACACACTCACTCTCGCACACTCACTCATTCACTCTCGCACACTCACTCACACTCACTCTCACACACTCACTCACACACACACACTCTCACACACTCTCTCTCACTCTCTCTCACACTCTCTCACACACTCATTCACTCTCACTCACTCTCACTCACTCACTCTCACACACACACACACACACACACACACACACACACACACACACACACACACACACGCACAAGTTTTGGGTATCTTTGTGGGGACTCTCCATAGACACTGTACAAACTGCACTACTCTTTAAATCATCTGTGCGTCATCATAAACCGTGGCACATCTACAGCTCCTCGCTCTCTTGCGTTCGGCCCGATCGGGCGGCAGAGAACATGCCGGGGCCGTTGTCACTCGAGGGAAAGGCAGACTTTATATCCAGCCCTTGTCCGGTCAGAGCAGCGTAGCGGCTGCCGGTGACCTGCGCTCTCTTCAGCGGTGGGTGGACGTGCTGATGCCACTGAGCTGCAGAAAACAACCACATAATCCTCTGCGGTCAGTCAATCTCATGACTGATCTGGAGTCAGGCACTTCACACAACACATCTTTAACGCTCTATAAGGGGCAGTGCATGTCTTTGGGGCTGTAACTCGTCAGCATTTCTTTTAGGATTTTTTTTTTTGCCTTTATTATTCAACTTTTTACAGTTCAATTCACTAGTCCTGCAGTGAAAAATAAATTTATGAAAATACAAACATTGAATGTCGTCTCTATTAATATAAGGTTATTAAAAAACGTGCATTATGATTATTAGAATATTATTTTAAATAACCAAACTTTTAAAAAATGTTGGAAAATATTAGAAAATGTTTACATATGTTTAAATTGTAAAATATGTTTAAAATTTTTAAAATGTAAATATATCAAAAATGTAAAATATGTTAAAATATGTTAAAAATGTAAAATATGTCAAAAATGTAAAATATGTTAAAAAAATAAAAGATGTAAAAAAATATATATGTCAAAAATGTAAAATATGTTTAAAATGTAAAATATGTTAAAATATGTAAAAAATTTAACTGTTTAAAATGTAAAATGTGTAAAATATGTAAAAAAAATGTCAAATGTTTAAAATGTAATTTTTTTAAAATATGTTAAAATGTAAAATATGTTTAAATTGTAAAATATGTCAAATATATATAAAATGTGTAAAATATGTAAAAAAAGTCAAATATGTCAAAAATGTAAAATATGTCAAAAATGTCAAATATGTTAAAAATGTAAAATATGTTAAAAATGTAAAATATGTCAAAAATGTAAAATATGTCAAAAATGTAAAATATGTTAAAAATGTAAAATATGTTAAAAATGTAAAATATGTTTAAATTGTAAAATGTGTAATAAAAAAAAAAGTAAATTAAATAAAATATTTTTGTAAAAAATGTCAAATGTTTAAAATTATTATTTTTTTAAATATGTCAAAAATGTCAAATATGTTAAAAATGTAAAATATGTCAAAAATGTAAAATATGTCAAATATGTTAAAAATGTAAAATATGTCAAAAATGTAAAATATGTTAAAAATGAAAAATATGTCAAAAATGTAAAATATGTCAAAAATGTAAAATATGTTAAAAATGTAAAATATGTCAAAAATGTAAAATATGTCAAAAATGTAAAATATGTTAAAAATGTAAAATATGTCAAAAATGTAAAATATGTCAAAAATGTAAAATATGTTTAAAATTTAAAAAATTTAAATGTTTAAAATGTAAAATATGTAAAAAAAAAAAAAGTAAAATATGTTAAAAAAATGTAAAATATGTCAAAAATGTAAAATATGTCAAAAATGTAAAATATGTTAAAAAAAAATGTAAAATATGTCAAAAATGTAAAATATGTCAAAAATGTAAAATATGTCAAAAATGTAAAATATGTAAAAAATGAAAAATATGTTAAAAATGTAAAATATGTCAAAAATATGTCAAAAATGTAAAATATGTTAAAAATGTAAAATATGTCAAAAATGTAAAAGATGTTAAAAAAGTAAAAGATGTTAAAAAAATTATGTCAAAAATGTAAAATATGTTTAAAATGTAAAAAATGTAAATGTTTAAAATGTAAAATGTTTAAAATTTAAAAAATTTAAATGTTTAAAATGTAAAATATGTAAAAAAAAAAAAAAAGTAAAATATGTTAAAAAAATGTAAAATATGTTAAAAATGTAAAATATGTCAAAAATGTAAAATATGTTAAAAATGTAAAATATGTCAAAAATGTAAAATATGTCAAAAATGTAAAATATGTTTAAAATTTAAAAAATTTAAATGTTTAAAATGTAAAATATGTAAAAAAAAAAAAAAGTAAAATATGTTAAAAAAATGTAAAATATGTTAAAAATGTAAAATATGTCAAAAATGTAAAATATGTCAAAAATGTAAAATATGTCAAAAATGTAAAATATGTTTAAAAAAAATGTAAAATATGTTAAAAATGTAAAATATGTCAAAAATGTAAAATATGTCAAAAATGTAAAATATGTCAAAAATGTCAAAAATGTAAAATATGTTTAAAATGTAAAAAATGTAAATGTTTAAAATGTAAAATATGTTTAAAATTAAAAAAATGTAAATGTTTAAAATGTAAAATATGTATAAAAAAAAAGTAAAATATGTTAAAAAAAAATTAAAATTTGTTAAATATGTAAAATATGTCAAAAATGTAAAATATGTCAAAAATGTAAAATATGGTAAAAATGTAAAATATGTTAAAAATGTAAAATATGTCAAAAATGTCAAATATGTCAAAAATGTCAAATATGTTAAAAATGTAAAATATGTTAAAAATGTCAAATATGTCAAAAATGTCAAATATGTTAAAAATGTAAAATATGTCAAAAATGTAAAATATGTCAAAAAAAAATGTAAAATATGTTTTTTACAAATATGTAAAAAAAAAAAAAAGTAAAATATGTTAAAAAAATTGTAAAATTTGTTAAATATGTAAAATATGTAAAAAATGTAAAAAATGTAACATCATTCAAATGTAAAATCTTTAAAATGTAAAAATGTAAAATGTTCAAAACAGGGTTTCTGCAGGTTTCACCAAGTCAAATTTAAGACTTTTTAAGACCTTTTTAAGACCGTTATGAATTATATTTAAGACCTATATCACGCAATAAAAAAAACGTACAAAGGAAATGCAGAATCACAAAATTACTTGCAAAGCAAATCAATTTATTCAAATTGAACAAATTATTAGTAAACTTGCACTTCCTCACATTTACCATATTAGATGCACAATAGTCACACATGACATTAAAACAAACAAAATGCATGAATCTTGTTTGGTATTACAAAAAAAGGCTGATCCAGTGGTGTGCTATCTAGCTTTAATAACATTATCGCTTAGGGTGGGAAATATGACCAAAATCTTACAAGTATGCAATTCTTGTAATCAGTCATTAATAAAATAAGAACTTATTAACCAATTACAATAGGACAAATAAATAAAACCTAAAGATACGGATACAAACAGTGCTTTAAGTTGAAGTACGTTTTTTTTTCCTGTTGTTGTTTGTTTAACATTAACACAGACAGGAGCGGGTATGGGCTATAGTAGTGTGCTTTCACTTTAAGAACTACAGCAATGTGCGAAAGAGACCCGCACCAATAACATGAAAGCTGATTGGCTGCAATATAAGATGCATGCTGGTCTCATTTGTAGTTGTAATACAGCGAACTATAGTTGGACTAGCGAAAGAAAGAACTACAACAGCCCGGAATAAACACACACACACACACACACAAAAGCACTGCGGAAGCATTTCAATGAGCATTAGAGGTAGCGTTACATGGACGTAGGATAATTTAAGACCTGTTTAAAACTATTTAAGACCTAGAACTCAATACTTCAGAGAATTTAAGACTTTTTAAGGCCTAAAATTTAGATTTTGAAATTTAAGACATTTTAAGACCCCGCGGGAACCCTGTGTAAATGTAAAATATGTAAAAAATTAAAATATGGTAAACATTTAAAATATGTATAAAATGTAAAATATGTTTAAATTGTAAAATATTAAAAAAAGTAACATTTGTCAAATATGTAAAAAATGTCAAAGATGTAAAATATCTTAAAATATATCTTTTATATGTAAAAAATGTAAAATATGTTTAAAATGTAAAATATGGTAAACATTTAAAATATATATAAAATGTAAAATATGTTTAAATTGTAAAATGTCTAATATTTAAAAAAAAGTAAAATAAATAAAATATTTTTGTAAAAAATGTCAAATGTTTAAAATATGTAAAAAATGTCAAATGTTTAAAATTTAAAACATTTAAAATATGTAAAAAATGTAAAATATGTCAAATATGTAAAAAAAAAGTCAAATTATGTAAAAAATGTAAACTATGTTAAAATGTAAAATATGTTTAAATTGCAAAATATGTCAAATATATTTTAAATTTTGTAAAAAAAAATTAAATGTTTAAAATGTAAAATGTGTAAAATATGTAAAAAAAACGTCAAATGTTTAAAATGTAATTTTTTTAAAATATGTTAAAATGTAAAATATGTTTAAATTGTAAAATATGTCAAATATATATAAAATGTGTAAAATATGTAAAAAAAGTCAAATGTTTAAAATGTTAAAAATGTCAAAGATGTAAAATATGTAAAATATGTTAAAAATGTAAAATATGTTTAAAATGTAAAAAATTAAAATATGGTAAACATTAAAAATATGTATAAAATGTAAAATGTTTAAATTGTAAAATATGTAAAAAATGTCAAATATGTAAAAAATGTCAAAGATGTAAAATGTAAAATATGTTAAAAATGTAAAATGTTAAAAGGTAAAATATGTTTAAAATGTAAAATATGTTAAAAAATATGTAATTTTTGTAAAACATATATGTAAAACATACATTTTGTAAAAAAAATTGAATGTTTAAAATGTAAAATGTGTAAAATATGTAAAAAAAAAAGTCAAATGTTTAAAATGTAAAATATGTACAAAATGTAAAATATGTAAAAAAATTTAAATATGTTCAAAATGTAAAATATGTTTAAAATGTAAAATATGTTCAAAATGTAAAATATGTAAAAAAATTAAAATATGTTCAAAATGTAAAATATGTTTAAAATGTAAAATATGTTCAAAATGGTTTAAAATACTTTCATATGGAGTTTAATTTTCCATTAGAATAATTTCTTAAAATAATTAGATGTAAAATATGCTTAATAAATTGTTTAAAATAGTTTCAGATGGAGAATTAATATAGTTTAATTTAATTTTAATGATTAGAATATTTAATTAATTTAATAATTAAATTAATTAGAAGAATTATTTAAAATAGTGTTAGATGGAGGATTAGATTGATTGATTTCTCAGCAGCTGACACAGGTCCTGCACGCTCACGCTGGGCTTTATGATACTTTAGGAGCTGAAATACTTTATAGCTTTATAGCTTTATAGTGATGAAACATAAATAATAAAAATGCCTCACCGTATATGTCTAGTCTGGCTGTGCAGGATATGATTCCCGCCTCGTTCTTCGCAGACACCGTGTACCAGCCAGCGTCTTCTTTCCTGGTCGGTTGAATAAGTAGACATACATAACCTGTAGTGTCCTGATGCATGCTGGGATAACACAAACACACAGAACACAGATGGTCAAGTCACCGTTGCTTCTGTGGCACTTTAATGGGATGGTGATCATATGGTTGTTCCAGTGGCTTCTGAAAGAAGAGTGAGCTCACCTAACCCTGTCCCTGGAGTGAGGGATGGTGTCGTTGTCTTTCTTCCAGTAAATGAGCGGCTGTGGCATTCCCACAACCCTGCACTCCAGACGCACCGGAGCGCCTTCAGCGATGCCCGTGTTCTGCAGCTTCTCCACGAAATGAGGAGCCTGCTTTATCTCTTTTTCTGCAAATGAAAACAGGAGCAAATATTTGATGCACAGTTTATATCGTCAGCTAATTTCTTGCATTTAAGTGTTTAAGATCCCCAATAATGAAGGACCAACCACAAATCAGACATCAGCTAAAAATGATACGCTTACAAGTCAACCGCATCGCTAATACCACATCAGAAAAATAACATGCTTTGGTAGATCATAATTATGAGATTAAAAATTTAAATTATGAAATCAAAGAGTCGAAAATGAGATAAAAAGTCAAATCAAGACAAAAAGTCATGAAGGACTCAGAATTATGACATACTAACTCAATAAATATTAGATAAAAGTCAGAATTATGACATTAACTCATGAGATCAAAAGTAATTATGGCAGTTAAAATTATGACAAACCAATTATGAGTCAAAATTGAGACACAGTTAGAATTATGACATACTAACTCAGTAAATATGAAATTATGACAAGTCAATTATGAGAGTC
>CM042258.1:3030796-3068296 GCA_023566225.1 Romanogobio albipinnatus | reverse complement strand
ACCTTGTATTCCTACAAAAAAAACAATGCTTTCATAAACCCGTTTATGATTTCATACTTCTAAATTAAAGCAGCTTTGGATACATCTCTCCAGGTTCTGTGGAAACATTATCCACAATAGCTAACTGAATGTTTATTAATAGAAATACAATAAACAGAACATACAAACCAAGATATATCTGATAAATGACAGTGCTAATCTGCGGTCAGTCTCCAGATCAGATCAGCAATGCATTTTACAACATGTGAACCAATTACAAGAATAACGTAACATAAAAATGCACAGATTCTTCATGAGTGAGTCATTGAATCATTCATTCAAGAGATTAATTCAAAAACACTGATTCATCCAGTGATGAAACAAGTGAAGTCTTTATGAGTGAGTCATTGAATCATTCATTCAAGAGATTTGTTCAAAAACACTGATTCATCCAGTAATGAAACAAGTGAAGTCTTTATGAGTGAGTCATTGAATCATTCATTCAAGAGATTCATTCAACAACACTGATTCATCCAGTAATGAAACAAGTTAATTCTTTATGAGTGAGTCATTGAATCATTCATTCAAGAGATTTGTTCAAAAACACTGATTCATCTAGTAATGAAACAAGCAAATTATTTATGAGGGAGTCATTGAATCATTCATTCAAGAGATTCGTTCAAAAAAGCTGATTCATCCAGTAATGAAACAAGTGAAGTCTTTATGAGTGAGTCATTGAATCATTCACTCAAGAGATTAATTCAAAAACACTGATTCATCCAGTAATGTAACAAGTGAAGTCTTTATGAGTGAGTCATTGAATCATTCACTCAAGAGATTAATTCAAAAACACTGATTCATCCAATAATGACCAGGATGACCAATATAATATATTTTTGTTCAATAATATTTTTTGATTATTATTTAGAATTTTATGATGCTACACAATATTCATAACATTTTTATGAGCTATTTTTTACCCCATTGAAAACAATACACTTTTTTTTTCCTAACATAATTTTTAATTATTTTCCGATTAAAGCAGTATCCCATGTTAAAATAAATCAATTTTTTTGTATATACAGTGAGGAAAATAAGTATTTGAACACCCTGCTATTTTGCAAGTTCTCCCACTTAGAAATCATGGCGGGGTCTGAAATTGTCATCGTAGGTGCATGTCCACTGTGAGAGACATAATCAAAAAACAAAAATCCAGAAATCACAATATATGATTTGTTTAACTATTTATTTTGTATGATACAGCTGCAAATAAGTATTTGAACACCTGTCTATCAGCTAGAATTCTGACCCTCAAAGACCTGTTAGTCTGCCTTTAAAATGTCCACCTCCACTCCATTTATTATCCTAAATTAGATGCACCTGTTTGAGGTCGTTAGCTGCATAAAGACACCTGTCCACTCCATACAATCAGTAAGAATCCAACTACTAACATGGCCAAGACCAAAGAGCTGTCCAAAGACACTAGAGACAAAATTGTACACCTCCACAAGGCTGGAAAGGGCTACGGGGAAATTGCCACGCAGCTTGGTGAAAAAAGGTCCACTGTTGGAGCAATCATTAGAAAATGGAAGAAGCTAAACATGACTGTCAATCTCCCTCGGACTGGGGCTCCATGCAAGATCTCACCTCGTGGGGTCTCAATGATCCTAAGAAAGGTGAGAAATCAGCCCAGAACTACACGGGAGGAGCTGGTCAATGACCTGAAAAGAGCTGGGACCACCGTTTCCAAGGTTACTGTTGGTAATACACTAAGACGTCATGTTTTGAAATCATGCATGGCACGGAAGGTTCCCCTGCTTAAACCAGCACATGTCAAGGCCCGTCTTAAGTTTGCCAATGAATGACCATTTGGATGATCCAGAGGAGTCATGGGAGAAAGTCATGTGGTCAGATGAGACCAAAATAGAACTTTTTGGTCATAATTCCACTAAACGTGTTTGGAGGAAGAAGAATGATGAGTACCATCCCAAGAACACCATCCCTACTGTGAAGCATGGGGGGGGTAGCATCATGCTTTGGGGGTGTTTTTCTGCAAATGGGACAGGGCGACTGCACTGTATTAAGGAGAGGATGACCGGGGCCATGTATTGAGAGATTTTGGGGAACAACCTCCTTCCCTCAGTTAGAGCATTGAATGAATGAATTTATTTTTATTTCGAGCAAAAGACGCATAACAAAGGCAATAAAGAAGCATTATGATTAGTCTGTACAACTAGTTAAATTCATCATACTTTAACGTAACAATTCCAACTGTTGCTCAAAAAGGAGTGGGTAGAAGTTAACTTATTTAAACCCACCCCGGTTACAATTTAAAACAGGAAAAACAACAAAACAAAAAAAGGGAAAAAAAACACAAAAACAAAACAAACAAAAAAAATTACAAAGATAAACAAGGGTGCTTCCTTAATTATTGACATTATCCAACCATTCCATTACAATTTGATATATATTCATATGAGAAAAACTCCAAAAAGAAAAGAAGGGGAAATCCCCCCAAAAAGCAAAACAAAAAACACATTCCTTAGATACACACCATATATTACCGCATGTAACAATTATGATAATATCAACAATGATAATCAGAATACCTACGAGGTAAGATACCACAGACTGTGAATTCATAGATCTATACTATTATAGTAATACCAACAATGGTAATCAGAATACCTAAAAGGTAGGATAACACAGACTCTGTATACATGATTTTACACCACACAATTAAACCACGCACTCCTTATAATGAGACAAGACCTTCTGTTTATACAGTGCCTTAAATTGATGAATGCTTTTACATTGTTTATGTTCGAGCCCCAGACTATTCCATAGCTTAACTCCACATACAGACACACAAAAACTTCTCCTGGTGGTTCTGATTGTTGGTAGTAAAAAGTTCCCATAACCCCTCAAACTATATAACTGCTCTCTCTGCTTGAATAACTTTTGTATGTTATCAGGTAATAAGTTGTAAAATGCTTTGAATAAAAATTGTGCTGTATTAAATTTAACTAGGTCATGTATTTTTAATAATTTTTATTTAAGAAACAGTGGATTTGTATGTTCAAGGTATTCAGCCTTATGTATGGTACGTATAGCCCTTTTTTGTAAGATAAATAGTGATTGTATTAAGTTAGTATAATTATTTCCCCATACTTCCACGCAGTAAGTTAAGTACGGAAGAATTAGGGAACAGTACAAGGTACGGAGTGTATTCTCACCAAGGACCTGTTTGGCTTTATTTATTATTGCAAGGCTTTTGGAGACTTTGGTTTTTATGTGTCTGGTGTGAGTTTTCCAAGTTAGTTTGTTGTCTATTATAACTCCTAAAAATTTTATTTCAGAAACATTTTCAATTTGTATCCCATCTATCTCAATCGTCTTATCCTTTTTTTTATTGTAATTACCAAAAAAATATAGTTTTAGTTTTTTCTAAGTTTAAAGATAATTTATTACTATCCATCCATTTTTTTATATTCCTTAGTTCCGCATTTACCACATTGATAACCTTATCATAATTGTCATCACAATAGAAAATATTGGTATCATCTGCAAATAAAACACACTTAAGTAGTTTTGAAACATTAAATATATCATTGATGTACAAATTGAATAATTTAGGGCCCAATACTGACCCTTGGGGGACACCACAATGAATTTCACGACAATCAGATACGGCCTCACCCATCTGCACATATTGCGATCTGTCACTCAAATAACTTTTTACCCAGTTTCCAGCCACCCCTCGTATCCCATACCTTTCAAGTTTCTTAAGTAATATTGAATGATTGATAGTGTCGAAGGCTTTTTTCAAGTCAATAAATATTCCAATGGTAAATTTTTTATTGTCCAATGCCTTTGATAATTCTTCAGTTGCATCAATTATAGCCATAGATGTATATATTTTGCTTCTAAATCCATATTGACTGTCATTAATCAGATTATATTTATCAACACATTTTTCTAATCGAGTATTAAATATTTTTTCTAAAATTTTTGAAAATTGAGGAAGCAATGAAATTGGTCTATAATTAGTAAATGTCTGTTTATTGACATTTTTGAATAGAGGAATAACTTTTGCAATTTTCATTTTCTTGGGAACACAACCATTTTGAAGTGACAGATTACAGATGTGCGTTAGAGGTGTTTTGATGTTATTTATAACTTTTTTTAATATTGCCATATTGATGGAATAACAGTCCATAGAGAAGTTATTTTTGGACTTTTGGACCATATCCATTACTTCTTCCTCACTAACTGCTGAAAGGAAGATGGTGTTTGAATTGATCTCAATTTTATCAAGATTGAGCATTGAAGATGGGTCGAGGCTGGGTCTTCCAACATGACAATGACCCGAAGCACACAGCCAGGATAACCAAGGAGTGGCTCTGTAAGAAGCATATCAAGGTTCTGCCGTGGCCTAGCCAGTCTCCAGACCTAAACCCAATGGAGAATCTTTGGAGGAGCTCAAACTCCGTGTTTCTCAGCGACAGGCCAGAAACCTGACTGATCTAGAGAAGATCTGTGTGGAGGAGTGGGCCAAAATCCCTCCTGCAGTGCAAACCTGCTGAAAAACTACAGGAAACGTTTGACCTCTGTAATTGCACACAAAGGCTACTGTACCAAATATTAACATTGATTTTCTCAGGTGTTCAAATACTTATTTGCAGCTGTATCATTCAAATAAATAGTTAAAAAAAATCATACATTGTGATTTCTGGATTTTTTTTTTTTTAGATTATGTCTCTCACAGTGGACATGCACCTACGATGATAATTTCAGACCCCTCCATGATTTCTAAGTGGGAGAACTTGCAAAATAGCAGGGTGTTCAAATACTTATTTTCCTCACTATATTAGAGCCATTTGGTGGGACTTAAAACAGAACAACTTATGTAATGCCATGGTGTGACCACTAGATTCCTGTAATATCTATATATAAAGTGCACGGCTTATAAATTCTCTGGTGTTTTTTTAAATATAAAACAGTGGTCAGGCCACCAGATCAGAGACACATTTGACAACATGTGAACCAATTACAATAACAACATAACATTATAATATATAAAGTATACTAGCCCTCAAAACGTCATGTTCTGGGGGTTAAAGAGAGAGTAGAAACTACATTAGGGCTGCAAATTACGAAGTTGGTTACTAAAAAAGTATGATATGTACCCTTTAATATTCCTTCCCATTTTAAAAAGCACCTATTAGTATATGAAGAGGACGGAGCAGCCGGTCTGTCTCGATGAAAGCTGGGCGACCGCCAACATTTCTGAATGCAGTCACCTCTATTTATAATACAGAACGGCCCTGTTCATTCCTATCTCATGCCCAGCACTCATGTTTACTCACAGACACCGCTTGCATTCACATGAGAGAACAGCCGATACTGATGGTTGAATAATGCTCATGTCATTATTGCTTCTGTGTGAGATATCCATGAAACACTGATATTAATATTCTCATTTAGTTAGTGCATAACATGTAGCATTTAATTACATTAAAGTTGCTCATGCATCTTAAGTCACAATTTACAATGACACAGCCATTATTTGTTAAACTGAGGTTTTAATGTTAAAGTTTGAAAATAATTAACATATTAAGCATTCTGCATCTTCCTCTAACGAGAGTTATTGTGCATGCAGCTCCGTTAGTGGAAAAAGCTACTGCTTTATATCTTATATGCACTACAGAACAAAGCACTGCTTGCAATGGAGAAAAGTCCTTGTACCTCGTCATAGTTAATGACAGTTGCAGTGGGAATGTTTGGTCCGAGCGATCGGCTCACTTCCCCCACATAACTCGGCTTCTATGGAGGACAGGATGAATGACGGTGATGTAAACACAGACACTAGCCACACATCAAGACAAATGTGTGATAAATGGTGTTATAGTGTTACTCAGTGTTAATATGGTGCGGACGCATATTTGACACATGAAATGCATTAGCATGTGAAACGGGTGACTCTATAGGGTGATATACACTCACCTAAAGGATTATTAGGAACACCATACTAATACTGTGTTTGACCCCCTTTGGCCTTCAGAACTGCCTTAATTCTACGTGGCATTGATTCAACAAGGAGCTGAAAGCATTCTTTAGAAATGTTGGCCCATATTGATAGGATAGCATCTTGCAGTTGATGGAGATTTGTGGGATGCACATCCAGGGCACGAAGCTCCCGTTCCACCACATCCCAAAGACGCTCTATTGGGTTGAGATCTGGAGACTGTGGGGGCCATTTTAGTCCAGTGAACTCATTGTCATGTTCAAGAAACCAATTTGAAATGATTGGAGCTTTGTGACATGGTGCATTATCCTGCTGGAAGTAGCCATCAGAGGATGGGCACATGGTGCTCATAAAGGGATGGACATGGTCAGAAACAATGCTCAGGTAGGCCGTGGCATTTAAACGATGCCCAATTGGCACTAAGGGGCCTAAAGTGTGTGAAGAAAACATCCCCCACACCATTACACCACCACCACCAGCCTGCACAGTGGTAACAAGGCATGATGGATCCATGTTCTCATTCTGTTTATGCCAAATTCTGACTCTACCATCTGAATGATCAACAGAAATCCAGACTCATCAGACCAGGCAACATTTTTCCAGTCTTCAACTGTCCAATTTTGGTGAGCTTGTGCAAATTGTAGCCTCTTTTTCCTATTTGTAGTGGAGATGAGTGGTACCCGGTGGGGTCTTCTGCTGTTGTAGCCCATCCGCATCAAGGTTGTGCATGTTGTGGCTTCACAAATGCTTTGCTGCATACCTCGGTTGTAACGAGTGGTTATTTCAGTCAAAGTTGCTCTTCTATCAGCTTGAATCAGTCGGCCCATTCTCCTCTGACCTCTAGCATCAACAAGGCATTTTGGCCCACAGGACTGCCCCATACTGGATGGGTTTCCCTTTTCACACCATTCTTTTTAAACCCTAGAAATGGTTGTGCGTGAAAATCCCAGTAACTGAGCAGATTGTGAAATACTCAGACCGGCCCGTCTGGCACCAACAACCATGCCACGCTCAAAATTGCTTAAATCACCTTTCTTTCCCATTCTGACATTCAGTTTGGAGTTCAGGAGATTGTCTTGACCAGGACCACACCCCTAAAATGCATTGAAGCAACTGCCATGTGATTGGTTGATTAGATAATTGCATTAATGAGAAATTGAACAGGTGTTCCTAATAATCCTTTAGGTGAGTGTGTATATATATATTAGGGGTGGCACGGTACATGGAAAAAAAACGAACCGTTCGGTTCGCTTGTCTCGGTTCGGAGTGTGTGCGTCGCACGGTTCGCGCATGCGCAATGTATCCTCGTGCCCGTATGTTACCTCAGACAGCGGGTGTCCTTTTCGCGCGAAATAAAAGGTGTGTGTGTGTGTGTGTGTGTGTGTGTGTGTGTGTGTGTGTGTGTGTGGACATACAGTAAAGTAAAGTGGAGTGCTGCAGGTCACGTCACATGTAGAAATGAAAGTGGGAGAGATAAGGAAGGCTGCCCGGAGTTGGAGGATGCGCTAGCATCGTATAGCAGGGCAGATGCAGGCGGGGAGCGGGAGCCGCGGCACGCGTGCCCGTTGCAGACACACACTGGAAGTGTTTGTCTCGCGAGTCGCGCAGCTGAACCGCGGCTCGTGTATTGCAAATACAGACGAATATTGTCCGTTCTGTCACATTTTCCGGTCTTCTCCTCCGACCCCTGTCTGTCTCATGCTTTGATTTATGATGGGCAGCATATATCTGCTGCAGATGTGACCGTGTTCCCCTCTGTCTCATACACACATGCATATGTTGTATATAAGTAGTTCACATGATAAATGTAACATTTAAAAGTTAAGATGCTTCTAGTTTTAATAATTTAAACATGCCTTTGAAGTTTGGGCAAAAACTTCTGGCAGTGTTGTGTTTTCGTGTATTTTATGTTATTTTTTCACAGCGCTGGATGTCATATGGTGATTGTGAAACACATGGGACACTTCATGGTGAAATGTGTTAATCAGGTCAGCTGAATTAAAGCCACAGTGCATTGTTCTGATCAAAGTTGATATGATTAACATGAAAAATGTTACGCCAATGTGTCGGACTCTGTAGACAGCCAGTCAGGAAACAACTTGATATAACAATTTTTAATACTGTATCCTAAATTGTGGATGATTAAGCTATATACCATATGCTGAAGTAAATTTCTGGAGTGTTAACGATAAAAAAACAACAACAACAAGAACCGTACAGAACCGAAAACCGTGACCCTAAAACCGTGATACGAACCGAACCGTGGGTTTTGTGAACCGTGCCACCCCTAATATATATATATACACACGATCAGGCATAACATTATCTAATATTGTGTTGGTCCCCCGTCGAGGCATGGACTCCACTAGACCCCTGAAGGTGTGCTGTGGTGTCTGGCACCAAGATGTTAGCAGCAGATCCTTTAAGTCCTGTAAGTTGTGAGGTGGGGCCTCCATGGATCGGACTTGTTTGTTCTGCACATCCCACAGATGCTCGATTGGATTGAGATCTGGGGAACGCCTCAAACTCGTTGTTGTGCTCCTCAAAGCATTCCTGAAGCATTTGTGCTTTGTGGCGGCGCATTATCTGCTGAAAGAGCCACAGCCACAGGGAATACCGTCTCCATGAAAGGCTGGACATGGTCTCAACAATAACTGGACTCACTCAAATCCTTACGCTTGCCCATTTTTCCTGCTTCTAACACATCAACTCTGAGGACAAAATGTTCACTTGCTGCCTAATATATCCCACCCACTAACAGGAGATGAAGAAATCATCAGTGCAACCTGTCAGTGGTCAATGTTATGCCTGATCGGTATATATATATAATATACACAGACCACAAAGAAATGATAAAGGGCAGATAGCAATAATAAAATTGAAAGTATTGCATTTAAGTCCTCAAATCATGTATATTTGCATTTCAAATCAACATGAAACACTCGCACCTAAAACAACCTTAAGGTGAAACAGCATTTCCAATTAGAAAAGTCAGTTTGATTTCATGTTGACAATAAACATAGCTTTTTTCTTTAAGTCCCAAATCATTTTTAAAGACTTTTACAGAACAACTAAATATTTACAGCATTTAAATACAGTATCTCTCTCTTTCTAGCTATTTTGACATGAGATTTATTCGAGAGTGGTATAACTGTGGTACTTAGAACATAGTACATACACGCCATGTTTTCTATGGGGATAATTTTCCTCCTTCTCCTTCTCCATCTCCATCAATCAGTGTTTTGTATAAGCCCACACAAGCACTATTACAAGCCAAGATTAAACCCTCAGTAATTGTGTGAAACTCAGAACTCAATCTATAACTTGCTTTAGTGAACTAAAGCAGATGAGCAACCCTGCAAAGGCATTGCCTACTATTTCTACTATACACTAGTCAAGCAAAACACCTTTACATCTTTGTCGTACCTGTTGTCCAAAACGAAGTGGTTCATCTTTAAATTGCAACTTCTTCTCAATATCTTGTAAGAGCGTTTCCCTGCTTTCGCGGATGTCGTTATCGGACACGAGTCTGGAAACTCTTTGGTTCTTCTTCAGTGCACTTTGAGGCCTGAACATGGAGTAACACAACGAGACTGAGGTAAGAAACACAAGAAGATTCAACAAACCCTAACCATAACCTGCAAATCACAGAGAAAATGTCTCTTAAGTAGTTTCACCATAACCCTTTAATCTTAATGCAGCAACATGACTTGGGAAAATCACATTAAAAAAACATCCAAAAACAAAACTCCCCATTGACTGTCTTTCTTTCACCGAACACAATAAGGTGAATTTTTGAATAATATTGAAGACTGAGTGACCTCTCTTTTCAATATAGCGAAAATGAAAGAGTATTGGGGGCCTGTCAAGCTCAAAAATGACATAAAACAACCATACAGTAGTTATTCCCTGAGAATATTGACATCCACCCTAGCTCTGCTTGGACGTTTTGTGAAAGTTCATAGAAGAATGATTTGTTCAAATCATTAGTCAAATCTTTTCAATGAATCAGTTGATTCAGTTCATTTGTTCACAGATCTGATTCAGCCAGGATATTCTACAAAAACAAAAAAAATCCACCTTTTGTGTTACACAGAAGACAGAACCACATGAGGAACGTTGAAACAATTAACATTTGTACATGAACGATCCTTTTAAGGCCCTGTTTACACCTGGTATTAAGATGCATTTTGGTCACTCGGATCACAAATGGATGAGGGAGTCACATTCCCGTTGACACCTGGTGTCTCTTTTGTCCACTTTCAACCACTTCTGTCCTGATTTCTTCGAGGGAAGGATAAATGGGCGGGTAAATGTATGAGTTTTTTTCAGATGTTTCGATCGAATGGACAAAATAAGCTCATCAATTTACATATGAACTCGTCCAGAGACGACAGAAAAACATATGGAGAGCATCAGCTTAGTTTCTGCTAGAAATCAGGAATGGTGAGAGAACATTGTGCTTGGTACGTTTTTTGTCTTCAAACCAAACTTGAGTCTCTAGCCGACAAAGTTTAAATCCCGTCTGGCTAGCGTTAGTCTTTTATGGTGCTTTTCCACTGCATGGTGCGGTTCGGTATGGCTCGGTACGGTTCACTTATGGTAAATGGACTGCATTTATATAGCCTAGCCATACCGAACTGTCCCATGCAGTGGAAACGCACCAAAGCGAGCCATACCGAGCCATACCGAACTGTCCCATGCAGTGGAAACGCACCAAAGCGAGCCATACCGAGCCATACCGAACTGTCCCATGCAGTGGAAACGCACCAAAGGAGCCGTACCAAACTGTCCCATGCAGTGGAAACGCACCAAAGGAGCCGTACCAAACTGTCCCATGCAGTGGAAACGCACCAAAGGAGCCGTACTGAACTGTCCCATGCAGTGGAAACGCACCAAAGCGAGCCGTACCGAGCCATACTGATCTGTCCCATGCAGTGGAAACGTACCAAAGGAGCCGTACTGAACTGTCCCATGCAGTGGAAACGCACCAAAGGAGCCGTACCAAACTGTCCCATGCAGTGGAAACGCACCAAAGGAGCCGTACCAAACTGTCCCATGCAGTGGAAACGCACCAAAGGAGCCGTACTGAACTGTCCCATGCAGTGGAAACGCACCAAAGCGAGCCGTACCGAGCCATACTGATCTGTCCCATGCAGTGGAAACGTACCAAAGGAGCCGTACTGAACTGTCCCATGCAGTGGAAACGCACCAAAGGAGCCGTACTGAGCTTTCCCATGCATCGGAAACGCACCAAAGCGAGCCGTACCGAGCCATATTGAACTGTCCCATGCAGTGGAAACGCACCAAAGGAGCCGTACTGAACTTTCCCATGCAGTGGAAACGCACCAAAGCGAGCCGTACGGAGCCATACTGATCTGTCCCATGCAGTGGAAACGCACCAAAGGAGCCGTACCGAACTGTCCCATGCAGTGGAAACGCACCAAAGGAGCCGTACCGAACTGTCCCATGCAATGGAAACGCACCAAAGCGAGCCGTACCGAGCCATACTGAACTGTCCCATGCAGTGGAAACGCACCAAAGGAGCCGTACCAAACTGTCCCATGCAGTGGAAACGCACCAAAGGAGCCGTACTGAACTGTCCCATGCAGTGGAAACGCACCAAAGCGAGCCGTACCGAGCCATACTGATCTGTCCCATGCAGTGGAAACGTACCAAAGGAGCCGTACTGAACTGTCCCATGCAGTGGAAACGCACCAAAGGAGCCGTACTGAGCTTTCCCATGCATCGGAAACGCACCAAAGCGAGCCGTACCGAGCCATATTGAACTGTCCCATGCAGTGGAAACGCACCAAAGGAGCCGTACTGAACTTTCCCATGCAGTGGAAACGCACCAAAGCGAGCCGTACGGAGCCATACTGATCTGTCCCATGCAGTGGAAACGCACCAAAGGAGCCGTACTGAACTGTCCCATGCAGTGGAAACGCACCAAAGCGAGCCGTACCGAGCCATACTGAACTGTCCCATGCAGTGGAAACGCACCAAAGGAGCCGTACCGAACTGTCCCATGCAGTGGAAACGCACCAAAGGAGCCGTACCGAACTGTCCCATGCAGTGGAAACGCACCAAAGCGAGCCGTACTGAGCCATACTGAACTGTCCCATGCAGTGGAAACGCACCAAAGCGAGCCGTACCGAGCCATACTGAACTGTCCCATGCAGTGGAAACGGACCAAAGGAGCCGTACCGAACTGTCCCATGCAGTGGAAACGCACCAAAGCGAGCCGTACCGAGCCATACTGAACTGTCCTATGCAGTGGAAACGGACCAAAGGAGCCGTACCGAACTGTCCCATGCAGTGGGAACGCACCAAAGCGAGCCGTACCGAGCCATACTGAACTGTCCCATGCAGTGGAAACGCACCAAAGCGAGCCGTACCGAGCCATACTGAACTGTCCTATGCAGTGGAAACGGACCAAAGGAGCCGTACCGAACTGTCCCATGCAGTGGAAACGCACCAAAGCGAGCCGTACCGAGCCATACTGAACTGTCCCATGCAGTGGAAACGCACCAAAGCGAGCCGTAACGAGTCATACTGAACTGTCCCATGCAGTGGAAACGCACCAAAGCGAGCCGCACCGAACTGTCCCATGCAGTGGAAACGCACCAAAGCGAGCCGCACCGAACTGTCCCATGCAGTGGAAACGCACCAAAGCGAGCTGCACTGAACTGTCCCCTGCAGTGGAAACGCACCAAAGCGAGCCGCATCGAACTGTCCCATGCAGTGGAAACGCACCAAAGCGAGCCGCACCGAACTGTCCCATGCAGTGGAAATGCACCAAAGCGAGCCGTACCGAGCCATACTGAACTGTCCCATGCAGTGGAAACGCACCAAAGCGAGCCGTACCGAGCCATACTGAACTGTCCCCTGCAGTGGAAACGCACCAAAGCGAGCCGCATCGAACTGTCCCATGCAGTGGAAACGCACCAAAGCGAGCCGCACCGAACTGTCCCATGCAGTGGAAATGCACCAAAGCGAGTCGTACCGAACTGTCCCATGCAGTGGAAAAGCGTCATTAAATAGTGACACCTCGGTTGAGGTTCCAAGCGTGCCGTACTGATACTAAAAAGTGACGTGTAAACACTGCAGATCACTGATTGTTCAGAGAGAGAATCTCACTACCGTCACTACATATTATATGCTTTTGTGACAGTGATATAGCGACTGAGACCCTAAACACATTGCTAAATACAAGATTAGTTTAATCTTGAATCTTTTTGGGACTTGTACACCATTGAGCAAATCAAGTGATGTCGTCATCTGCGGTTTGTTGTACAAGTGCCTACTCTTGTTTTAGCAGTATTTTGTTTTGCTGCTATCAGCCTCCTTTGAAACAAACTTCTTTGTAGGTAAAAATATCCACATGCCGAGAAGTAGAGGCGGCACAATTACAACGACAAGCTCAGAATGTTTTACATCTGTATTTAGCGCTGTCCACTTGTGATCTGATTGACCAAAATGCATCTTAATACCAGGTGTAAACAGGTCCTAAGAGAAAGTGTGAGCTTTAAACCATATTATGATGTTATAATGAAATGTTTGTGTTTGCTTACCCAAGTGGGGCTCTTTTAGGCAGCCCCATGGCATTGGTCGGATGAGATGTTGGCAGCGAAGGAAGGACAGAACTAAGGAAGGCCACTGGGTTTTGGATGGGGCTGGGGGTGGAGGTGCTAGACGTTGGTGAAGAAGCTTGTGGTGGCGAATGAGTTCTAAAAGAAAACACTGAATTTCCCTGCCCAGGAGGAAACAAAGGTGGTGAGGACACATATAGGGGGCTGTTTGGAGACTCCAGAACTCTTGTTGGAAACCTTCTTGGGGACGGCGCAAACTGGTTGACGGGCGACATAAGCTCCCGTGTCGACTTCGGGAATATCTGTGCAGCTAATTCGTGGAGCATTGGAACAGGAGACTCAGTTGGAGAAGGACTCCTGATAGGAGAGAGCGCCTGGGCTGCGATGAACTCCTTTGGCCTGGTGTAGCTGAAGTTCTGGGCGGAGATGGGAATAATCCCGGGAAGTGGAGGCAGCGTGTTGTTCAACAGAGGTGGAGACATTGGACTCGGGATGGGTGCAGGTGGATTTCTCACCAGATGCTGTGAGGTGATGATACTAAGGGGTGGATAGGACACACTTTGTGGAGCCATACTGGGATGAGTAATTGAGGTGGTGATTAACTTTGGTGCAGTGTTGTTCACCGTTGCTGTATTAGGTGTCATCAATGCTTGTGTTCTGGCAATGCTCATGTCACTAATGGGGACAGAGTTCATCTGCAAGATTGGATTCATGTTTATTTGTGATATATGACTGGAAGGAGTAATTGGTGGCATATTGGTCATGTGGCTATGGTTTGTTTGGGTGGATGGAGCCATGATAAGTTGAGGAAAAGGTGTAGAATGTCCACCATTTGATTGAGGAATAGGGATGTTGGGAGCTCCTGCAGGTTGAGTCATTGGGATTATTGGTATCACACTTGGCATAGGAGCCACATTGGGTGCAATTGTTTGGGGTATTGTGGTAGAAGGAACCATACTTGGTTGAACAATATTTAACAAAGTAGTAGGAGCCAAATTTTGTTGAGGTGTTGGAGGGTGGTTGTGTAAGGTTGTGGCTGACGGAGTAAATTGGGGAGGGGGCAAGGGATTGGTTAAAGGCATGCTCAATTGGGATACAGGAGCAGCTTTTAATATGGGAGGGATGGATGCAGGGATCAGCTGTGGAGCTGGACCAGATTGGATTACGAGAGGTGGTCGGAGTGCTGATGGCACTGGATTTGCAGGAGGGTGAGTTGGCATGACAGGGGGTGGCTCAGAACTTGTCTGGTCTAAAAGTGGTAACTCTTGGCTTGGGGAGACGTTCTCCTGCTGCTGTTCCAAAAGCACCTGGTTGTGGAGGATCTGAAGCTGCACTGGGTCTCTAAGATAAGACAAAAGAAGGAGAAAACAAATGCGTTGTATCTAGTTCAGAAGGTCCTATAATCTTGTCTGAAGTTGGTACTTACAATTTTGGTTTCGCCAACACCGGTGGTGGTTCTTTGGATGACAGGTCTCTCTCTTCTTCTGTTTCATCCTCCGGGAGTTTAAAGGTCACGCGGAGACCCACTCGAGAACTAGAGCGGGGTTCATTGTGATTCCCTAGCACACCCTCTGGTCTTGTCTTGAGGCAAGAAGTTGGGGGATCTGGTAGGGGTTTAACAGGTGGTTGCTCTTGATGGTTGCTTGAGTTTACCGGTGGGGGACTAATAACAGAAAGGCTGGAGGTAGATTTTGAACCATTTGGTGATGGTTCAACCCAGTCATCTGACCTCAAAGTGATGCTGGAGGCTAATCCGTTGGATGGACTTTGGGTCACTTCTGTGGGAGGCTTACAACCTGACCCTCCTGAATCGAAGTGTGTAGTGCTAAAGCAGAGAGACTTATGGTTCGAATCAGAGTTGAGTGAAGAAGCATTGAAGCTGAGTGGGTCTAGCAGAGGTAGACTACTCCTGAAAGTATCTGAGCTGTATTTTCCAATGCTGAGAGGGTTTAGACTAGGTAGGCTAGTGCTGAGGTCATGGCGAAACGTACTAGGGTTTAGGGAGTCTGAACGAAGTGTTACAGAGTCCAAAGGGTCTGACTGCTTAAAACCAGAGCTCAAAGGGTCAAGACAAATCATACTTGAGTGAAGCTTGTTGTTTACCAGAGGAACATCTGGCTTACGCTTCAAAGTTGTTGATATCAGGTCTGATGGCAGGCTCTTTGGTGGAGAGGATTCCACAGTTAAAGTGCTTATCGTTGTGGGGTTGGTGTTGTAATTATTATGTCCTATTGATGTAGAGAAAAATATTTTCAGAATCAGACTTGAGGTGTAAGCAGTTTTACGTCTCAACATATCAACTCCACACAAATTTACCTTTCACTCTCAACACTGCAATACTCGAAACTGTGCCATATTTATTGCTGGCTGTGCAAGTAAATGTCCCAGAATCCTCTGGAAAGACCTCCGCGATAACCAGTGTACATATCTCCTCTGAAGTCCACAAAAAACAGAGAAATGGTAGACTGTTAGGTGGTTAGTGCAATGACATAATTAACTTGACAAAGCAGGGCTAATCAAATCCACCTACCAGATTCAGACATAGATCTTGGTTCTGGGATGAAAAAAACAGAATGTGTGGATTATCAGAAGTTGAAAGTTGAAGTTTCTTTTACAAGTTACAGTTTGAGACTTTTCAAGGATATGTCCATGCATACTAAAATTAGACATACTCTTCTGAAGGATCCTGAAATCTGGAGAATCTTCAATAAGTGTTCCCTCCCTGTACCAGTCCACTTTGGGGGAGGGAGTGCCTTTTATCCGGCACTCCAACACTACCAGTTGACTCTCCAGAGCCAGGACATCCTGAAGGTTCTGCACCAAAAAAGACAATGGTGTTCAATGACACTGTAATGGAAAGCATGTAAAAACGACATTTTTATATATATAATCAATCAATCAACCAATTAATCAATCAATCAATAAATCAATCAATCAATCAATCAATCAATCAATCAATCAACCAACCAACCAAAGTGCTGTACAGCAAAAAATCCATAACTCATAATACATAAAATACAAAATTGAAAACTGAATAGAGACAAACCGCATTACCATAGAAACAATACAATTAAACAATCATAAATGTCAGGGGTCAAAGGCCAAGGAGTAAAGGTGGGTTTTAAGACGCTGTTTAAAAATAGACAGCGAAGAGGCCTGTCTAATGGGCAGATCATTCCATAGTTTAGGAGCTGCCACAGCAAAGGCACATCCGCTCTGAGCTTACGTTTTGTTTTGGACACATTCAGGAGCAGTTGATCAGCTGACCTGAGAGAACGGGTGGGTGTATAAAGGTGTAGCAGCTCAGAGATGTAGGGTGGGGCAAGACCATTCAGGAATTTAAAAACACAAAAAGCAATTCTGAAGTGGATCCTAAAATGTCGGGCAGCCGGTGGAGTGAGGTTAAAATGTGAAATGTACTTGTGTTTACGTGTTCCAGTTAAAAGACGCACTGCAGCGTTTTGTACCAATTGGAGACGGGCGACAGAAGACCCACTAACCCCCACATACAGAGCATTACAGTAATCCAGCCGAGTGGTAACAAAGTCGTGGATTACGGTCTCAAAATGTATCCTCGGAAGAAAAGGTTTTATTTTGGCCAGCTGCCTCAATTGAAAAAAGCTTGATTTAACGACTGCCCTGATCTGACTTAAGGTCAGAATCAATTTTAACCCCTAGGTTAGTGATGGCTGGCTTTATGTGTTTGGCCAATGTACCCAATTCAAACCAGTGGTGCCACCAAAAACCATCACGTCTTTTTGCATTAAAACATAAAAAAATAAGAGCCATCCCAGGCCTTTATGTCGTCAAGACACTCGAGTAGCGTTCTGACAGTGTCATTCTTTTTAAGAGGGACATAAATCTTGTCCGCCGTAACAGTGGAATGATATGCCATGCTTCCTAATTCCTAATTATAATAAACCAAGTGGGAGCAAATAAAGAGAGTAGAGAAGAGGGCCTAAAACTGAGCCCTGTGGGACCCCACAAGAGAGAGGAGCAGAGGAGGACTCACCACAGCTGACACAGAAAGTCAGATAACGTTAGAGGTGTATGCCCATGCAAAACTACCACCATGACTGCTCAGTATTTGTGGATTGCCGCCAGGGAGCTGAGTGGATTGTAGCATGTTGCGGGGTTACAAGGGCATTGCAAGTCAAATGAGGTCACCACCAAGTTTATATATTGGCTTGCATTGGAATTTTATTGTCTGCCATGCAACAAAAGGTTTTAACTCATTGGATTTGGGCAGGAATGCAAGCAAACGGTTAAAACCTGTTAAAATATGAATACAATACATACACTGCCAGGCCAACAAAAAGTAGCCGTTTGGATTTAAATAGGCAAATGCTTAACACCTTCTGGTGTTCTTCACGTGGCGTTTTATTTTATTTTATTTCAATTAAATGAATGTTCTTTATTTTAGTTCGATAATGTTTTTTAATTCATATTTTGTATGGATTTTATGGTACTAAATTATATTTATGCTGTAGTTATAATCCATTTATTCATTTTTTTGAGCATAGACCTGAGAATGGAATTTCCCATTTAAACTGTCGTAAATCTTGAATGCTTTAGAGCACAGAGAAAATCAAAGCCGTAAATCTAAACCAAATTTGAACTTGATATCTCAAAAAATTTGCCTTCAGTAAGAATTTGTTTGGGTGCAGTATCAAAAGAGTTTCCATTCGTCTCCCATTTATTTCCAAAGTGCTCATTTTTTGACCACGAGGAGTACAAGTGTTTATTTTTTATTTTTTTTTGTGTTCACATAGCAAGTGCCAAAACCTTTACCAAGTTTCGTACCATTCCTATAAAGTAAAAAAATAGATATAAACAAAACGTAAAAATAAAAGGGTTCAGAGTCTACGACTGGATCATTATTGCAGTGATTATTATGTTTCTAGCATGTTATTTGTTTGGCAACAGTTCTTCTAATCCTAAATCATGGAGATCTTGACAAAAAATTGATGCACCTCTTGATGGAAATAAATGCTGTGATGTTATTTCAAGAGGTAAAAGAGGAGCTTACATTTTCGGTCCAGATCTTGTATTGGCAATGCAAGAGTCCAGCACTCTGTAAAGTCTCCTCCAGCACATACCAAAGACTTTCACTGAATTTAAGGTCTGGACTTCATGTGTGAAAATGATTCTTCATGCAACCAACCATTTTTTCACAATTTGAGCCTGGTGAAACTTGACATTGTCATCATGTGGTCCTACATCCATCCCTCGGGTCATTTTGACCCGAATCTCATTTTTTAATGTTTAAAAATTGAGAGTTCATGGTCCAAGACCCTAGGACTTTTGTCGCACTTGAACCACGAATACACAAAATAATTGAATGGATTCGAGGAGTTTTGTGGTTGAAATTAAAAAAATTAACAAATCCTTCCCTCGCGGGTCGCGGGTCCCCCTTAGGAATTAATTAAATGCTACAGTAAACATAGAAAAATTGCTCAAAATTCTAACTAAAAATGGTTTTATCATGTCTAATATCTGAATGAATACCAAAGAGAAACTGACTTTAGGACCAAGCGGAACAGCTTATTTTCTCCATATAGAGCTATAAGGCCATCTAGAGTCATGAAATATCATGTTTTATTATTATTTTTCCACAAGAGGTCGGCAGAGACACCCAATGTGAGATATTCTGAGCAGAATTAAAAGAGTTATGCATGAAATTGTGAGTTATTTTGAATTTAAGTTGAAAGAATGTTAAGAATGGGCTTAAAGTATTATTTATTGACAAAATGTAGTAATTTAAAAGTAAAAAAAATACATCAAAATTATTAGAAACATATATATATTATCAAAATTAAACGAAATAAGCTTTCTGGACAAAAAAAAAAAGAATACTTTTAGAGCTTCGGGTCATTTTGACCCATGAGGGAAGAATTTGTTAAAGTGCGATGGAGGGATGAAAAGCTACACACTCCATCATTTAGGGTTACATTTGGCAACATTTATTTGCCCACATGCACATGTAAAGCATCATTCTGAAAACGGACACTCAATGATTTAGAAATACAACACGGGTTGTGTTAGCTCTACCTTTGTAAAAACAGGAGCTGCCATTATGGGCCTTACATCGAAGGCTTGAAGATAATTACTGCTGCCATTTAGATTCTGAAACAGAGAATGTGCACTGTAAGAGAAACACATGCATCAGTGGGTATGGGGTCAAAACGGTAGAGTCGGGGAGTTGGTACCTCAGGAATGCTCTGTTGAGATGTTAACAGTATATCAGAGATACTTTGGCTTGAGGGAAGGGGTGGAGACGGTGGAGTGGGCTCCACCTCAGATATTGGGGTTGGTGGTTCTAGTACAGGTGTGGTTGATTCTAGTACAGGTACGGTTTGTTCTAGTATAGGTGTGGTTTGTTCAAGTACAGGTACGGTTTGTTCTAGTACAGGTATTTCAGAGCTGATGACCGTGGTACTCAGAAGCTCTGTATCTTCTTCCTCAGAGGGCGGGTCAGCGGTCAGTAGCACTGCTTCTGCGTCTGAAGGTGCTGGTGGCTCAGCGCAGGTCGTTGTTGGTGTGGTGTCTTCTGCAGACGCGTTGGATTCTACCGAGATCTCAACAGGCTCGAGCTGAGGAGATATTTTATCAAGTCTGAAAAAAAATATGTTCATGTGTTTTCAAACAGGTCCCATGGGGTCCATGAAGGTAATGCAATGGGTCCATATATATTAGGGGTGTAACGGTACATGCATTCATCCCGATTTCCACAAGATGGCCGCCGGCGATGACGTTAGAGACTCCGCTGTAAGACATCTAGCCTTTATTATGTATATCTATGGTCTATACGGCGAGTTTCGGTTCATTTTTGTGACGCACTCCTTATACTTTACAGAAACCGAGACGGCAGAAAGCAGCATCCTGTTTGTTTTCTTGATTTTACAAAAGCAAAATGTTTTTTATTGTGAGTGTACACTAAGGTGAACATATTTCTGAAATGGAAGAATATTTGAGTGGTCAAAATATCACTAAAATAAAAAAACGGGGACAATACTTTTTTTTATGTTTTTTGTTTGTTTGCTCCCATATTATTATTATTATTATTATTAACATTAATAATTATTATGATTTAGTTTGATTATTAGGATTTTTGGTCTGTTTTTTTTTTATTGCAATTCACCGCACACACCAAAAAAAAAAGTATAAATAAAAGAAATTCCACTTACATTTAGGGTGACCACCATCAAACAAACCAAATGTGGGACGATTACTAAGTTTGTGTGGGACAATGTGGGACATGTTACCAACACTAAAACATAACCTGAAACTGTTGTATAATCTTAAATTCAACATAACTGAGCCCAAAGGCAACAGGCATCATGCAGATAACTACTTTTGAAACAATTCTGACCAAGTGCAACTAAAATCCAACAAAATAAATAATGAAACAAATAAAACAACATTAAATTAGTTAATCTTATATATATATATATATATATATATATAGAAAAATAAAATACAGTTCTGTATATAAATGTATATATATATATAAAAAAACTACAATCCTACCCCCCCCCCCCCCCCCCTATATATATACAAAAATTTTGGGGGGGGGGTTATATATATATACATTTATATACAGAACTGTATTTTATTTATATATTCATTTATTTACAGAACTATCCATTCGTTTTCTGACAGGGAACACATGGAACGAATCACCGCTCCACATTTTGATTGACAGCCGTCACAACCTATAGCGACGTGTTTACTCCTTTCTTTTCAACCATTGGATATGGTTTAAAAAACGGCTTTTGTATATTTGTGTAAGGCGGGATGTTACTTCTGACGAAGCGCTGTTAAATATAGGTGAAAAACGATGCCGCGAAAATAATATAAATGCTTTCTTAAAAAGGCAAAAGAACGCATGCATGTTTTCTCAATATGATCATTAAAAATCAACAGACTGGTTTAAATGCGGGACATTTTCTCAATATGCGACATGCGGGACAAGGGGTGAAAATGCTGTGCGGTACAACGCAAAGCGGGACAGGTGGTCACCCTACTTACATTACATAAATAAAACGATACTCGGTTACTTAACGTAACCTCGGTTCTCTCTAGAAGAGGGAACGAGTATTGCGTAAGTTCCTTACGCTACGGGAAAGTATTCTTTCTTCGAGATTTCTGAAAAACCCAAAATTATCCTTAATTTTGTAACATTGTCAACGCAGTGCGGCAGCCTGGCAGACCATAGCAGGCTATTCCAGCGTGCCATTGGCTGCTCTGCTGGCAACTGCAGCAGCCTATCGGTGAGCCCGCGTGACGTGGCGACCAATGAGGGCGCTTCGCGCCCACCTGGCTTCATTTGCCTACAGGTGGGGCGTGGCCACGTGTATATAAGCAGGGCTCACGGGCTGCATATTCGGTTTTCGTAGTTCTGAAGCGTAAAAGCCCGCGGGGCGCACGGCAAGGAACGCAATACTCGTTCCCTCTTCTAGAGAGAACCGAGGTTACGTTAAGTAACCGAGTATCGTTCTCTTACGAGAGGTTCTCTCGTATTGCGTAAGTTCCTTACGCTACGGGAACATATTGTCAACGCCGTGCGCGCCTCGCATACAGCATATGTATCCCAGGGAACCGGGGACCATAACACTGCTCGGGCAGGGTGGCCGGTAAAGGAAACGGGCCACCACATATACGGACACTTCGTTTGAACTGACGGGTGGTTACAACGGGTGGTTACAACACCCTGCCTTATGAATGAGGGAACGGCACCTGCCGGTCGCCTTCAAATTCACCACACCTTGTCTCATGAATGAGGGAGCGGCAAGGCCGGTCGCCTTCAAATTCACAATATCTTGTCATATGAGTGAGGTAACGGCACCGCCGGTCACCTTCAAACTCACAATAGCTCTTTTCGTAAATGAGGGAACGGTACCGCCGGTCTCCTTCAAATTTACATAAGCCTTGTACCGAACTTACTACCAGTATGTGAGCTATGTCTGCGCAGAATCACCGGGCAGAACCAACAGCCTTATTGAACTGATAACACTTTCGCCTGTAAGGCAGGAACTTCCAGATTGTAAAATCTCACGAACGTAGACGGGGAGGCCCAGCCTGCCACCACGCAAATATCGTGGATGGAAATCCCTCTGGCCCAAGCCCACGAAGAGGCCATGCCTCTGGTGGAGTGTGCTCTGACACCTAGCGGGCACTGCAGGTGTTTGGAAGCGTATGCAGTTGCAATCGCGTCCACTATCCACCTGGACAGGGTCTGTTTCGAGGAGGCGAGACCTTTAGCGCGCCCTCCAAACGAAACAAATAGCTGCTCAGAACGCCTGAAGGCGGCGGAGCGTGTGACATAAACCCTCAATGCCCTGACAGGGCAGAGGATATTGCCACCGTCCCCCTCGTCGGATGCTGGCAGAGCCGAGAGGGAGATAATCTGCGCCCTGAGAGGAGTGCCGATCGCTTTGGGGACATAACCATGCCTCGGTCTGAGAATGACCTTAGAGTCATTAGGACCGAACTCCATACACGTCGGGCTCAATGAGAGCGCGTGTAGATCCCCCACGCGTTTCACTGAAGCCAGAGCTATCAGGAACGCGGTTTTTAGCGAAAGGAACCTTGGTTCCACAGTCTCGAGCGGTTCAAAGGGATGAGCCTTCATGGCCTCTAGGACCAAGGCCAGATCCCAAATAGGAACCGATGGGAGCCGCGGGGGATTCATCCGTCTAGCTCCTCTGAGGAAACGGATGATGAGCTCGTTCCTTCCTAGCGTGCTGCCTAGCGTCGTCTGGGCGAACGCTGCTATAGCCGCTACATACACTTTGAGCGTGGAAGGGGACCTGCCCAGTTCCAAAAGCTCTTGGAGGAAGGAGAGCACCCGCTGGACCCCACATTGCTGCGGTTCCAATCCCTTGGAAGCACACCACTCAGTGAACACCGACCACTTAGAACTATATAACCGCCTCGTCGAGGGGGCTCTAGAGTGTGAGATCGTGTTCATAACCCCTTCGGGCAGGTCAACGGGTATCCGTTGGTCACCCATACATGCAGAGACCATCGCTCTGGATGGGGATGCCAAACTGACCCTCCTGCTTGAGAGAGGAGGTCTGCTCTCAGCGGAACTGGCCAGGGGGGTGAGTGCGACAGCTTCACCAGCTCTGGGTACCAAATCTGGTTCTCCCAGCGCGGCGCTATAAGGAGCACCGGGCGGCGCGTTTCCCTGATTTTCGCTATAACCTGGGTCAATAGGGAAATCGGCGGGAAAGCATACAGCGGGAGGCTGGGCCAAAGTTGGGACAGCGCATCCTCGCTTTTGGACAAGAACGTCGAGCAGCGGGCGTTCTCTTTTGTTGCAAAGAGGTCGAGCTCCGCTCTGCCGAATAGGCGCCATACCAGCTGGACTGTCTGGGGGTGCAGGGACCATTCTCCTGGGAGAATGAGGCCCCTGGACAGCTTGTCCGGGCCCACGTTGAGGTGGCCCGGAACGTGCGCCGCTCTCAGCGAGCGCAGCGAGCTGTGTGCCCACACGAGCAGGCGTTCCGTCAGATTGCCCAGACACCTGGACCTGACACCGCCCTGCCGGTTCACGTAGGACACCACCGTGGTATTGTCCGACCGGACCAACACATGGTGTCCCCGTATAAACGGGAGAAACTGCTTGAGCGCGTTCTCTACCGCTATCATCTCCAAACAGTTTATGTGTAGGAGTTTTTCTCCGCTCGACCAGAGGCCCGAGGCCGGTCTGCCCTCGAAAACGGCGCCCCAACCCGAGGTGGAGGCGTCCGTCGAGATGACTTTGCGGTGTGAGATGGCTCCCATTGTCACTCCCCGCTGGTACCAGTCGGCTACTAACCAGGGCTCTAGGGCTGCAACACAGCCCTGAGTCACTCTGATCCTGAAACCTCCGGCAGCCCAGGCTCTGTGAGGCACTCGGGCGTTTAACCAGCGTTGCAGCGGGCGCATGCGCATTAAGCCCAGCTGGAGCACAGCTGCAGCTGAGGCCATACGTCCCAGCATCCTCTGAAAAAGCTTGAGAGGTGCGATTTTGCCCGGCCGGAAGTACGCAGCCATGCGCCGAACTTGGCGCGTGCGTTGTGGTGACAGGCGGGCAGACATAGCCACAGTGTCCAGATTCAAACCCAGAAATGAGGTTGATTGCGTGGGCACTAATGAGCTCTTGGTCCAGTTGACCGTGAGCCCCAGGCTGTCCAAATGGCTGAGCAGCATTGCCCTGTGGGCGAGGAGCTCGGCCTCTGACTGCGCCAGGATGAGCCAGTCGTCCAAGTAGTTCAATATTCGCATCCCCCGGTTTCTCAGGGGAGCGAGGGCCGCGTCCATGCACTTCGTAAATGTACGGGGTGCTAGTGACAGGCCGAACGGAAGGACGGTGTATTGATAAGCCTGGCCGTCGAAGGCGAATCGTAAGAATGGCCTGTGACGCGGCGTTATCTTGATTTGAAAATATGCGTCTTTCAAATCTAGGGAAATTAGCCAGTCTCTCGGGCGAATATGCGCGAGGATCTGCTTGGTCGTAAGCATCTTGAACGATCTCCTCAAAAGAGCTTTGTTCAGACGCCTCAGATCCAGAATCGGTCTGAGCGACCCGTCCCTTTTTGGCACGAGAAAATATCGGCTGTAAAAGCCTGACTCGCTCATAGAATGGGGAACCGGTTCTATAGCCCCTTTGCACAGCAGCGTGGCTATCTCCGCTCGAAGTAGATGTGCTACTTCTTCGCTCACTCGCGTCTCTATACGCGCACAGAAGCGCGGAGGGCGGCGAGCGAACTGCAGAGTGTAGCCGTGCTTCACTGTTTTCAGCACCCATTCTGATACACCTGGAATGGCTTCCCACGCTCTCGCGTGTGCCACACGGGATAGAACGGCCTCCGGGCTCGAAACGCCGCGCTTTGCGGGTTCGACGGCCTGTATAGGAGGGGCGGGCGCAGTGCGCGCGCTCTCTGTGCTGTGGGCCAGCCGATCGCTCGCGATGGCTGGCCGCCCTACACACTGTATCTCTGCCGCTTCGAGCAGGGAGTGGCTTGTGTGTGGCCTTACACTCGTTGTTCCGGCCACCTTGGGCGGAGAACAAATGGTGTGTGGCGCGGCGCACGGCGCCGGGGGCAGAATGTTCGCGAAAATGTGTGAGCGCGTTTGAGCGGGCACAACTCTTACGCGTGGAACATGACCGGTTAAGAGTGGCTGTGTGACAGCGCGTGTGGTGATTAGGCGTGGGCGCAAATAAGCGGACACGTGACCTAACTCTAGCACTCGAGCGGCCGGTGGCCGCTTTATGTGAGTGAGAGACACGGGATTTGTGGTGCTTGGGTGCAGGGGTGAACACAAAAGTGGGCACGTTTACTGCATTTGAAAACACATACGGCGTGAGCCGTGCAACCAGATATAAAGCAACTTCTTGATTTCTCTGGTTCGTCGTAAAAACGGCGGTTGTAGACAGGCGAGAGGGCAGTTTTGCCGGCTCGTTGGCTGCGTGAGAGCCATCTGCAGCAGCCACAGGAGTGGGGGCTGACAGGAAGAAGAGTTTTGACGGTGGTCCGGCCACGGCGGGACTTAACCGTCGCTTCCCCCCTCTGCTAGGAGGACTTTGGAGGGGCTTCAGTTGGAAACAGGCGAGAGGGCGAGTTCGCCGGCTCGTAGGCTGCGTGGAAAACGTCTGCAGTAGCCACAGGAGTGGGGACTGACAGGAAAACAGAGTTTTAATGGTGGTCCGGCCGCAGCGGGACTTAACCGTCTTTTCTCTCCTTATGTATAGACGTCCAAAAATACTCGAGCACCACGTGGTGCGAGTTAGCTTTCTGTATGTAAGAAAAGCTGGCCGCGAGCCCGGGGAAGCGGACAGTAAAACATTTTTATCTGCCGCGAGAGCTGGGCTCGAACTCGGGTCTCAGGCGTTTCAGCCGCTGATTTTGCCACTGTGCTACCGGGAGGGACACAATAGCGTTCAGTTAGCGCGAGCATACAGCAGTACGTCCTCGTGCTTGTTGGCAGTCGTGCGTGCATAAAAGACAGGCTCGTTACTGCAATAGTAATATTTCCAGCCGCCTGAATTGGAGAGGGGGCTGAGAAATGCTAGAGAATGGCGGTTCGTCCGGCCACAGCGGGACGAAAACACCCTCTGTTAATTTCCCGGTGAGTGCGGCGCGCGCACGTGCGCGCGCGCTGAACGTGCTCGTGACCGAGCGCACTCACATTCCTTGTGAACGGCGCAATCTGCGCGGTCCAAGAGGGGGGAGTGCGGGTTCGTTGGAGAGCATATGTCAGCGTCATGTCTTATGACGGCGTATGTTTGCTGGCGTGCGTGTCTTAACAGGCTCGTGTACAGCAATATGAACAATTCCAGTCGCCTGAACTCATGAGGGGACTGAAAAATGTGCGCGAGGGTGGAACAGCTCTCTTGTAACGTAAAGAGAGCTGCAGACCGTGCATTTCTGCCATCCCTTGTATATAAGCGGCGCATCAGCGCGGCATGAACAGAGGGGGGGAGGAGGCTCGCTCCGAGACCGTTCATTTCTACCATCCCTTGCAAGCGGCGCGGTGGCGCGGCTTGAACAGAGGGGGAGGAGGCTCGCTCCGAGACCGTTCATTCCTACCATCCCTTGAAAGCGGCGCGGTGGCGCGGCTTGAATAGAGGGGGAGAAGGCTCGCTCCGAGACCGTTCATTCCTACCATCCCTTGTAAGCGGCGCGGCTTGAACAGAGGGGGAGGAGGCTCGCTCCGAGACCGTTCATTTCAACCATCTCTTGTAAGCGGCGCGGTGGCGCGGCTTGAACAGAGGGGGGGAACAGCGGAGTGATGTCGTCATAAAACTGCTCGAGTCGAGCCCGCAGGGTCGACATAGAGAGTTCCTCACACTCGGGGCATTCGCCCGCGAGGAGGCGGCGGCGGCGTGGTCACGGCCCAGACAGAGAGCGCAGACACATGGCGGTCTCTGGTGCTGAGCTGCACGTGGCACGAGCCGCAGGTGGAACGAGGCGTTTTGATAAAAACGCTCGTGCTCTTTTATGAAACGTGTGACGCAACGGCGAGAACACGTGCAATGAAAGGATATAATGCTGCCGGATAGCAGAGCAGGCACGGATGGCTGAAGGTGGCGCGATGCTGCCGGCTTCTTCAGGCGCTGTCCTCTGCTTGCTCGTCTGCACGTTCAACGGCGGCGGGTTCCAGATCCAGCGATGCGAAGGGCTTCGCTGAAGAAAAGAAAATCGAATATGCAGCCCGTGAGCCCTGCTTATATACACGTGGCCACGCCCCACCTGTAGGCAAATGAAGCCAGGTGGGCGCGAAGCGCCCTCATTGGTCGCCACGTCACGCGGGCTCACCGATAGGCTGCTGCAGTTGCCAGCAGAGCAGCCAATGGCACGCTGGAATAGCCTGCTATGGTCTGCCAGGCTGCCGCACTGCGTTGACAATGTTACAAAATTAAGGATAATTTTGGGTTTTTCAGAAATCTCGAAGAAAGAATACTTTCCCGTAGCGTAAGGAACTTACGCAATACGAGAGAACCTCTCGTAAGAGAACAACATATTATATGGAAAATTAAGCTATTTAATAAATATGTTTTACATTTTATAATTGTATTTAATATTAAAATTTTCACAAGTTTATATTGTATAACTGTATACATTTTTTTTTGCTTAAAAATGACTTATTAACCTTAATTGGGCTTGTTATTTTGCATTTTGGGCTTATTTTAAAGGTGCAGTGTGTAGTATTTATGAGGATCTATTGACAGAAATGCAATATAATATCCATAACTATGTTTTCAGTGGTGTGTAAAGACCTTACATAATGAGCCGTTATGTTTTTATTACCTTAGAATGAGCCGTTTCTATCTACACACACCACGAGTCCCTTACAGTGAAGTCACCATCATGTTTCTACAGTAACCCTAAAGGGACAAACTTCTCTACAGAGCGCTAGCTACTCTCTTATGTCTTAGAAGGCGACATCTTTGTCCCGTAGCTTCTCTATGTGCTTCAAAAGGGATTGCAATTCACAACCTCACCACTAGATGTCGCTAAAATGTACACACTGCAACTTTAAGCTGAACAGTATTATTAAGAGGATTATTTTAATTTAACATGAATAGTTAGTATGTTACTACTTTGAAAGCGATAACGATGTTTCTTTTGATATTTGACGATAATGGTGCTCTGCTCTCGGTTACGTTCTTCATGAAGTAATGGCACACGCGCGACCAAGTTGCGTCAGCGTAGCTCGCAGCACCATCTGCTGGTGAAAATACTCACTACACGATGGCTCCTATAGCCAGCAGCTGTTGTATGTTGGTCAGGCTTATATTGCAACGTATTTGCGGGTTGTTTTAAATGAGCTATAAAACGGGGACATTTCCGGGGACAGCTCACCAAAAACCGGGACTGTCCCCGGAAAACAGGACATCTGGTCACCTTAGTACACAAATAAACAGTCCTTCCAGAAAAATGCTGCTTTTTTTGTGATTGTTGCGGGCAAAAATCCTTGATTATGCGGCATGTTTTCTTAAAAAATGCGATGGAAAATGCGGGATATTTATGCAATTTTATGCGATGAAATTGCGGGAACTTGCAAAAACTGCGGTTTGATGAAAAAGAGAAAAAAAGCACTACATCACAGAAAGTGCTGGGAATATTTAAGTTCTCATCTTGTTTTATTGAAGACCTTAATAAACACACGGCTCAAATTTACAAAACATTGAGTCAAACAAGTTCTGTAGCTTTACAAAAGGAATATGCTACAACTTCTGAAAAATTAATAAATAACTTCCTGTTTTACAGACATTTGAGTGCTTCCAATGCACAAAGTGCAATCTCTTAAAGGGTTAGTTCACCCAGAAATGTAAATTCTGTCATTAATGACGTCCCCTCATGACGCTGGACACCCGTAAGACCTCCGTTCCTCTCTAAATAACGACTTATATAGTGATGACCGATTTCAAAACACAGCATCATGATGTTATGAACCAGTGAGTCGATTCATGATTCGGATCGCGTGTCAAACTGCTGAAATACGTGACTTTGGCGCTGAATCGACTCACTGATTCATAACGCTTCAAACCGCTGAATCGACTCACTGATTCATAACGCTCCAAACCGCTGAATCGACTCATTGATTCATAACGCTTCAAACCGCTGAATCGACTCACTAATTCATAACGCTTCAAACCGCTGAATCGACTCACTGATTCATAACGCTTCAAAGCTTCATGATGCTGTGTTTTGAAATCGGTCAACACAGCGGGAAACTGCTTTGCGTCTTTTGCTGTTATTTTTGTTGGCAAATGGGAGTTTGCGCTTCATCATGGTTTCACTGATATCTATGTTTCTTCACGGTGTTTGCAGCTTTTCGATGACGTTCACATTGGGTAATTACGTCACTTCAAAACGTTCCCATGGCAACAGGGGGAAATGGCGGCTCTTGTGTGAAGTAAACAAACATTTTTCAACTTTCTGCTAATATATATATGACTTTTTTTGCAACGCAAATGCGGGGATTATGAAATCATGCTAGCCCCGCATATTTTGCACGCGGAAATAGGCAATTTATGCGGAGAAAGTGCGGCGTATTTGAAAAAATGCGGCCCGCACATAAATATGCGGACTTTGGCTGATTATGCGTTAAATCACGCGATCACATAATCACGTTTTTCTGGAGGGACTGAATAAAAAATAGACCCAGTTTCGGATGATGTATTACTTTTATCTGTATTACCATAAATGACGGAGCATTTTAAGTTGTTTCTGCTGTTATAATGAGACAAAATCATTTGGCATTGTGCCAATTTGCGGTGTCCTCGTGGAAAGGTGAAGTAGGCTCAAATGTAGATGCCACTTTTTTCTAGCCTGGTCTTACCAGACTCTCGTACATTTCATTTGTACATAGAGTCTGGCCACTCTCCATTGACAAGCATTTACTTCCTTCAAGGCGGAAACTCTGTTGAAGTTTAAAACTATTGGATCTGCCCAGAGACGCTCTGGATCTGCCATAACCAATCGTAATGTTTGGTCGTGACGCATGTCATGCGCCGTTCGTCTCGGTTTTTCACATGGAAGTCAAAATAACTGTGCAGCCACCTCAGTGATAAAACTTTCGCCGCGTAAATTGCCCATTTCTGAGTGCAAAATATGCGGGGCTAGCATGATTTCATAATCCCCGCATTTTCGTTGCAAAAAAGTCATATATATATTAGCAGAAAGTTGAAAAATGTTTGTTTACTTCACACAAGAGCCGCCATTTCCCCCTGTTGCCATGGGAACGTTTTGAAGTGACGTAATTACCCAACGTGAACGTCATCGAAAAGCTGCAAACCCCGTGGAGAAACATAGATATCGGTGAAACCATGATGAAGCGCAAACTCCCATTGGCCAACAAAAATAACAGCAAAAGAGCAAAGCAGTTTCCCGGTGTGTGGACCGATTTCAAAACACAGCATCATGAAGCTTTGAAGCATTATGAATCAGTGAGTCGATTCAGTGGTTTGAAGCGTTATGAATCAGTGAGTCGATTCAGCGGTCTGAAGCGTTATGAATCAGTGAGTCGATTCAGTGGTTTGAAGCGTTATGAATCAGTGAGTCGATTCAGCGGTTTGAAGCGTTATGAATCAATGAGTCAATTCAGTGGTTTGAAGCGTTATGAATCAGTGAGTCGATTCAGCGGTTTGAAGCGTTATGAATCAGTGAGTCGATTCAGCGGTTTGAAGCGTTATGAATCAGTGAGTCGATTCAGCGGTTTGGATCACCAAAGTCACGTTTTTCAGCAGTTTGACACGCGATCCGAATCATGAATCGACTCACTGATTCATAACGCTTCAAAGCTACATGATGCTGTTTTTTTTAAAATCGGTCATCACTATATAAGTCTTTATTTAGGTTTATTTTGCGCACAAAAACTATTCTGGTCGCTTCATAAAGTTGTAGAAGCACTGTAGTGAGATGGACTTTGTAACGACGTCTTTAGTGCCTTTATGGGTCTTGAGAGTGAACATTGTGCCAATGGAGGCCTTTCTGAGCCATCGGATTTACACTAAAATATCTTCATTTGTGTCTGAAGATGAACGGAGGTCTGACGGGTGTCCAGCGACATGAGGGGACGTCATTAATGACAGAATTTTCATTTTTGGGTGAACTAACCCTTTAAGAGATTGCACTTTGTGCATTGGAAGCACTCAAATGTCTGTAAAACAGGAAGTTATTTATTCATTTTTTCAGAAGTTGTAGCATATTCCTTTTGTAAAGCTACAGAACTTGTTTGACTCAATGTTCTGTAAATTTGAGCCGTGTGTTTATTAAGGTCTTCAATAAAACAAGATGAGAACTTAAATATTCCCAGCACTTTCTGTGATGTAGTGCTTTTTTTCTCTTTTTCATCAATCCGCAGTTTTTGCAAGTTCCCACAATTTTATCGCATAAAACTGCATAAATATCCCTCATTTTCCATCGCATTTTTTAAGAAAACGCGCCGCATAATCAAGGATTTTTGCCCGCAACAATCACAAAAAAAGCTGCATTTTTCTGGAAGGACTGGTAAATAACTGCCCAATTCAAATGTTTACATGCTTTTCTTCCTTTTATTTTTTGAGTGGTGATGAAATATATTGCTCTTGTAAATACTGGCCAGCATTTAAAGAAAGACAAGTCTAGAAATGCATCCAAATGACAGCGAAGCGCAGCCGTACGGTGCTCTGCAGGGGTCAAAAAGGATATAAACAGTGAATTTTGAAGTGATATATTCTTGAAAACTCAGAGATGTGGATTGGGACAGCAATTAAATGACCACACGACCTGGTGTTTGTCTAAAACAGTAATTCAGCCGGGGGGTTTTATGCGGGTGGTGGGAGACGGACGGCAATAAAATCACCGACTAGCCCCTGTAAATTATGAAGTTATCTCTCACATTAGGGTGCAGTGCCTCTGTTATTTCTTTGTAACTGTTACCGTTTAGATGCTTTCTCATAAGGCACTGATGCAGAGTAACATTACCTCTCCGTGTAGTTTCAAAGGCTGAATCCGAAATCAGCCCCTATATCCTTAAATAGGGCACTGTTTGAGGGGACAGCCATCTCTAGTGGTGTCCGAAACCATAGTGGACGTTATTGAGTGCACTCATTATATCCCAATTTGCACCGCAATAATGAGTGTACAGCCGATGTACACACAGCGGCTGTCCGAATTCGCTCACTTGTTTTCATTCACTCCTTCAAGTGAACTGTATTAGTGGACTAAAGTAGGGAATAGTGATTGAGGGTTTAGGGGGCGATTTCAGATTCAGCCAAAGTCAAGAATAGCACAACGTCCCCAAATGAACGAGGCGCGCGCGCTGTCAGCGGAGGAGCCAGACGAAAGTAAACAAGGCTGGTAAAAACAAGTTTGTGGTATTATCAGTCTTGGTCGGGACGACGGTCTTGAATATTTTGCAGACGACATTGGTCTGACTACGGTCAGACTTATAAAATCCCAAAAACTGCCACACTGGCGAGCTGACTTGTTTTTCTGTTTTATCAACAATTTCCTCGCTCGCTGCCACACTCATTTTCCACTTATCACTCCACGCCGGTTCTGTTTACTGAAGAATGAATCCAACATGAGACAACGATATGGCGCAACCAAACATGATACAGTTACATGATTGGCTGTTAGCGTGTCATTCCTACATTGCTTGGTTACCAGAGAGCGAGTGCCTTTGTTCATGCAATCAAACTTGCTTTGCAACCTCTGGTTTCTTCCGACGAAGAAATCATGTCTATCGCGATACATATCGGTATCGTTTTATCGCCCAGCACTACTGGAAAATCTAACTTTTCCCGAACCCTGTGAGGAGGAGAGCCACAACATCATGGCCACCAAAAAAACTCAGACAAACGCAAAGATTGTTCTTGCTCCGGCTTTAACTTCTGGATGTTCGGCAGCGGTGCCACAACATAATGAACGGCTTCGCTCGAAACTTTCTCCGCCGCCATTACCGAACTACAACTCAAACTGCCGCACAACATCAACGTCATCGTTCTCAGCCACTCACTCTGTTTGCTGATTGGACCAGTTAAAATTTGTTAAAGAAACACTCAGTTTCAGTCAATATGTCAATCTTGAGTGCCTATAAGAGTAGTACAGCATCCTTCATATCTCCGAAAAGTCTTTAGTTTTATTACATTTATAAAAGAAAGATCATCTGTAGCGAGTTTTTCCGTAAAAAAAATGAGCAGCTGGGGGCGTATCGTGTGGGCGGAGCTAAAGAATAAAGCGTGCACAGCTATTGCGTTGAGAGCGTCTGAAAGCTGTGACATCCTTAAACGTGGGAAAAAACGTTATCCTAAATAAACCATGGAGATCAATCGGATTTAGCCATACATATATGATCCAGAATCAGATCTAGAGGCAGAAATTGAACAGCAGAAGCAGCAACGACGACTCCAGCTAGGGTGGCCATTTCCATAACACCAAAAAGGAGGACACTTTGCGGCATTTAGCGAGGCAAGAATAATTGCATAGGACTCTGATGTACTCGCAACTACAATACAATTTTGTCCATCATATCGATGGTATAGTGATACAGTGATTCTGAAATAGCCTACTCTATTCATTGCCAGACAAATTTGATCTACGATATATCCTCTTGATGTAGACCTATGTGTAACAGAAGAGGCAAATAAGTGTTTGTTCGCAGTATTTGTAGCTACTTCAAGACAATGTGATGTCTGTTTTGAAAACTGACCACTGAGATGAACCTGTCTTGCAAGTGCACAGTGCCTGAAAACATAACATTTCTGGACTTCTGTAAATAACAGAAATACATAAATAAACAAATAATGAATGCGATAAATAAATAAATACACATTTCAGTTCTTAAAGAAGTTCACCCTCTGCAGCTCAGGCAGCTCTTTGCTATCTGAAATGTGTATTTATTTATTTATTTATTTATTTATCGCATTCATTAGTTGTTTATTTATGTATTAAGTCCAGAAATGTAATGTTTTCTGGCACTGTGCCAGATTATTTGGTTATGTATTTCTGTATGACTGATGATGCTTGACTGCATGATTATGATAGACTTTAAAAAGCTCTGCAGCAGAGATTTGGTCATCCTGAGGTGATGTTGCTTCTCGAAAAAATGACCTAAGGGAAAACTTAGCCTACCTAGTCGGTTACTTTTATGTTTTTCCGTGCCGTCATGTCGGTCAATGGCGGCTTTGCCTTGACTACTAACGTCCACTTCACAGCGTCACAGTGTGCTTTTTGATAGAAATTCGAGCTCTTCTGTCCATTCCGGATAAATGAGGTCTGAGCGTCTGACATTTAGGTATGATGTGACGTACCCAGCACATCGTGAAGGCTTGTTTATGTTTTTAACCAATGATAAATCAGATATTTATTTGACACCGCTTTCAGCAAATCATTTGTTTAACCAGAGATCTTACAGCATTAGACGCTATGCTGCTGCATCCCAATAAAGATTCTAGAGCGGGGTTTTATAGGCCGATTCAGCACAACTCCAAAAAGGAGGACAAATGAGTGTCCGGCTTGAGGCTGCCAAAATCCGGACGTATGGCCACCCTAACTCCAGCAGAACATCTCAATGGTATGTACTGTAAAACGTATAACTTATAATGTTACCTGCTTATAGCGGCTTGTTGTGCGCAAGTTTTACAACATTTGTGTGTGTTTTTACTCATGGTTTATGAGGACATGATTTGATTTATGGACTGTATGCGATTTAACGATAGCAGTAGCAAGCAGAACTGGTTTGCACATCAGACTAGTGCGTTTACATAGAAAACAATGGAGTAGTAGCGCATTTAAATGAACGAGTCGATAGCTAACAACACAAAGACATTTGAAGCAGTTTTACTCGCCGCCATCTTTTCATTCCTTCCAGGGGGGACTAAATGCCACAAGGTGGAACAAACTCAAAATAAACAAAAAGAATCCTAGCATTGGGGATTTGCTGCTTTTTCCTGTTATACCAAACTCGTATCGAACCGTGATGTCTGTGTACCGTTACACCCCTAATATACAGTGAGGAAAATAAGTATTTGAACACCCTGCTATTTTGCAAGTTCTCCCACTTGGAAATCATGGAGGAGTCTGAAATTGTCATCGTAGGTGCATGTCCACTGTGAGAGACATAATCTAAAAAACAAAATCCAGAAATCACAATGTATGATTTTTTAACTATTTATCTGTATGATACAGCTGCAAATAAGTATTTGAACACCTGAGAAAATCAATGTTAATATTTGGTACAGTAGCCTTTGTTTGCAATTACAGAGGTCAAACGTTTCCTGTAGTTTTTCAGCAGGTTTGCACTGCAGGAGGGATTTTGGCCCACTCCTCCACACAGATCTTCTCTAGATCAGTCAGGTTTCTGGCCTGTCGCTGAGAAACACGGAGTTTGAGCTCCTCCAAAGATTCTCTATTGGGTTTAGGTCTGGAGACTGGCTAGGCCACGCCAGAACCTTGATATGCTTCTTACAGAGCCACTCCTTGGTTATCCTGGCTGTGTGCTTCGGGTCATTGTCATGTTGGAAGACCCAGCCTCGACCCATCTTCAATGCTCTAACTGAGGGAAGGAGGTTGTTCCCCAAAATCTCGCAATACATGGCCCCGGTCATCCTCTCCTTAATACAGTGCAGTCGCCCTGTCCCATGTGCAGAAAAACACCCCCAAAGCATGATGCTACCACCCCCATGCTTCACAGTAGGGATGGTGTTCTTGGGATGGTACTCATCATTCTTAGAGGATTGACCAAAAAGTTCTATTTTGGTCTCATCTGACCACATGACTTTCTCCCATGACTCCTCTGGATCATCCAAATGGTCATTGGCAAACTTAAGACGGGCCTTGACATGTGCTGGTTTAAGCAGGGGAACCTTCCGTGCCATGCATGATTTCAAACCATGACGTCTTAGTGTATTACCAACAATAACCTTGGAAACGGTGGTCCCAGCTCTTTTCAGGTCATTGACCAGCTCCTCCCGTGTAGTTCTGGGCTGATTTCTCACCTTTCTTAGGATCATTGAGACCCCACGAGGTGAGATCTTGCATGGAGCCCCAGTCCGAGGGAGATTGACAGTCATGTTTAGCTTCTTCCATTTTCTAATGATTGCTCCAACAGTGGACCTTTTTTCACCAAGCTGCTTGACAATTTCCCCGTAGCGCTTTCCAGCCTTATGGAGGTGTACAATTTTGTCTCTAGTGTCTTTGGACAGCTCTTTGGTCTTGGCCATGTTAGTAGTTGGATTCTCACTGATTGTATGGGGTGGACAGGTGTCTTTATGCAGCTAACGACCTCAAACAGGTGCATCTAATTTAGGATAATAAATGGAGTGGAGGTGGACATTTTAAAGGCAGACTAACAGGTCTTTGAGGGTCAGAATTCTAGCTGATAGACAGGTGTTCAAATACTTATTTGCAGCTGTATCATACAAATAAATAGTTAAAAAATCCTATATTGTGATTTCTGGATTTTTTTTTTTAGATTATGTCTCTCACAGTGGACATGCACCTACGATGACAATTTCCGACCCCTCCATGATTTCCAAGTGGGAGAACTTGCAAAATAGCAGGGTGTTCAAATACTTATTTTCCTCACTGTACATGTGCATGTAATTCTTATGACACGATTCAATGTTGGAAAATCGTGAAACTCACTGTGCCTGAAAATTTTGTTCTCCCTCAGAATCTGATGAAGACGCACCTATTGGAAAATGAAATAATGCAAACTTGATTTCGTTTAGTCACTCATATTAAATAGTCAATGATTCATTTACTGACCCTCGATGTAGATTTCTGCCGAGGTGGAGTCTGTGCCATAAAAGTTGGAGGCAAAGCACGAGTATCTGCCCGTGTCTTCTTCAAACGCCTCGGCTATGATCAGAGAGTGACGCTCACCGTTGGTGATGATCTGAATATCTGGACTGTT
>CM042258.1:2990796-3025796 GCA_023566225.1 Romanogobio albipinnatus | reverse complement strand
AAACGTTACTTGGGATTACTGATTCTGACAAGAGTTTAGGGATGATCTAATGTTTCTGACATCACAGTCTCTCAGAGTGTCGTTCAGCTGAACGTGTGTAACGCAGCTGTCCAAACGCGTCCCCTGTCACACACACACTCAGAAAAGCACGGCTTTCCTTGACCTGTCAGGACGGGAAGCTCGTGTTGAGTAATGAGGTTTCATCAATGACCCACTGATAACATTACAGCAACGCATAATCACGTCGAGAAAAGAACTGCTGATCAATTTATATGAAGTTATTAAAAGCAAAAATATGAAATGCATGATCAATTTATATGAAGTTATTAAATGTAAAAATATGAAATGCATGATCAATTTATATGAAGTTATTAAATGCAAAAATATTAAATGCCTGATCAATTTATATGAAGTTATTAAATGTAAAAATATAAATGCATGATCAATTTATATGAAGTTATTAAATATAAAAATATTAAATGCATGATCAATTTATATGAAGTTATTAAATGCAAAAATATTAAATGCATGATCAATTTATATGAAGTTATTAAATGCAAAAATATTAAATGCATGATCAATTTATATGAAGTTATTAAATGCAAAAATATTAAATGCCTGATCAATTTATATGAAGTTATTAAATGCAAAAATATTAAATGCCTGATCAATTTATATGAAGTTATTAAATGCAAAAATATTAAATGCATGATCAATTTATATGAAGTTATTAAATGCAAAAATATTAAATGCCTGATCAATTTATATGAAGTTATTAAATGCAAAAATATGAAATGCCTGATCAATTTATATGAAGTTATTAAATGCAAAAATATTAAATGCCTGATCAATTTATATGAAGTTATTAAATGCAAAAATATGAAATGCATGACTAATTTATATGAAGTTATTAAATATAAAAATATTAAATGCCTGATCAATTTATATGAAGTTATTAAATATAAAAATATTAAATGCCTGATCAATTTATATGAAGTTATTAAATATAAAAATATTAAATGCCTGATCAATTTATATGAAGTTATTAAATGTAAAAATATTAAATGCCTGATCAATTTATATGAAGTTATTAAATGTAAAAATATGAAATGCCTGATCAATTTATATGAAGTTATTAAATATAAAAATATGAAATGCCTGATCAATTTATATGAAGTTATTAAATGTAAAAATATGAAATGCCTGATCAATTTATATGAAGTTATTAAATGTAAAAATATTAAATGCCTGATCAATTTATATGAAGTTATTAAATGTAAAAATATGAAATGCCTGATCAATTTATATGAAGTTATTAAATGTAAAAATATGAAATGCCTGATCAATTTATATGAAGTTATTAAATATAAAAATATTGAATGCCTGATCAATTTATATGAAGTTATTAAATGTAAAAATATGAAATGCCTGATCAATTTATATGAAGTTATTAAATGTAAAAATATTAAATGCCTGATCAATTTATATGAAGTTATTAAATGTAAAAATATGAAATGCCTGATCAATTTATATGAAGTTATTAAATGCAAAAATATGAAATGCCTGACCAATTTATTTGAAGTTATTAAATGCAAACATGTCCTGTCTCTTCTAAGCTTTATAATGGCAGTGAATGGCTGTTTCTGTTTTGAAGTCCATAAAAGTGCATCCATCCATCATATAACTGCTCCACACGGCTCCGGGGGTTAATAAAGGCCTTCTGAAGCGAAGCCATGCGTTTGTGTGAGAAAAATATCCATATTCAAACCTTTATAAACTATAATAACTAGCTCCCAGCCTACCTTTCATGACACTGTAACACTAAACCATGTGTATGATGAGAGATGTTCAGTTTGTGCAGAAGCACGAGCTAAATATCAGCACATTACCACAATCTGAGTCACACAGCTCTTTACAGCTCTGAGACTTTACAAGTTATGAGAGACTGAAAGATAATCAGCCTCTAAAGTTCATCCAGCCTCAAGTCCAACGCTTTTGATTTCTCCTGCTCATCAATCCTCGGCAATTCACATAAACACGTTTCATTCAAAGAAATCATCAAACTTATACTTACAGTCCTTGTTTATATCAAAGTAGCATGGGAACGGTGTTATAATTTACTAAAATTAACTAAACATATTACAAATTGTTTTCTTTAATTGAAATAAAGCTAACAAATAAAATAAGAGTATTAGATGCAAAAGGTCAAACTTAAAAAAATATTCATTTTAAAGTTTCCTTGGCAAATAATGAAATAAAATAAAGTACTAAAATTATTCAAACTAAATGGAAATATTATACAAATGATTAAATTAAAACTAAAATCAAAATATGAAAATAATCCAAAATATTAATAAATACTATAATAGTATAATGCTATTATTGGGACACTAAATATTCAATTATATTACTGATCAGCTCATTTCAATGATCATAAAGTCATAATTAAGAGATAAAATGTTGAAAATATGATTTTAAAAGTCCTCATTATTAGATAAAAAGTCAAAAATATGATTTTAAAAGTCATAATAGTGAGATAAAATGTTAAAAATATGATTTTAAAAGTCATAATAGTGAGATAAAAGTCAAAAATATGATTTTAAAAGTCCTCATTATTAGATAAAAGTTGAAAATACGATTTTAAAAGTCATAATAGTGAGAAAAAATGTTGAAAATATGATTTTAAATGTCCTCATTATTACATAAAAAGTCAAAAATAAGATTTTAAGTCATAATAGTGAGATAAAAAGTCGAAAATACAAAAAGGCTAAGTCATAATTATAAGAGAACATTTTGAAAATATGATTTTAAAAGTCCTCATTATTGGATAAAGTCAAAAATAAGATTTTAAAAGTCATAATAGTGAGATAAAGTCAAAAATAAGATGTTAAAAGTCCTCATTATTAGATAAAGTCAAAAATATGATTTTAAAAGTCATAATAGTGAGATAAAAAGTCAAAAATATGATTTTAAAAGTCCTCATTATTAGATAAAGTCAAAAATATGATTTTAAAAGTCATAATAGTGAGATAAAAAGTCAAAAATAAGATTTTAAAAGTCCTCATTATTAGATAAAGTAAAAAATATGATTTTAAAAGTCATAATAGTGAGATAAAAAGTCAAAAATATGATTTTTAAAGTCATAATAGTGAGATAAAAAGTAAAAATATGATTTTAAAAGTCCTCATTATTAGATAAAGTCAAAAATATGATTTTAAAAGTCATAATAGTGAGATAAAGTCAAAAATATGATTTTAAAAGTCATAATAGTGAGATAAAAAGTCAAAAATAAGATTTTAAAAGTCCTCATTATTAGATAAAGTCAAAAATATGATTTTAAAAGTCATAATAGTGAGATAAAAAGTCAAAAATATGATTTTAAAAGTCATAATAGTGAGATAAAAAGTAAAAAATATGATTTTAAAAGTCCTCATTATTAGATAAAGTCAAAAATATGATTTTAAAAGTCATAATAGTGAGATAAAATGACGAAAATACGAAATGCTAAGCCATAATTATAAGAGAAAATTTTGAAAATATGATTTTAAAAGTCCTCATTATTAGATAAAGAGTCGAAAATATGACATGCTAAGTCATTGTGAGATGAGCAGTTAAAATGAGGACTTCTAAAAAAAAATCTAAATTATGATTAAAAGTCCTAATTATGAGATAAAAAGCTGAAATTAGATTTTTTAAAAGTTTAAATTATGACCAAAACACACACTAAGGCATTTAAGAGATGAAATCATGCTTGTTTTGTTTTTTTAAATGTGCTTTTAATTTTTTTTCACACTTATAATAATAATAATATTTACATTATTGTTTTATTGTGAAATCAGTTTTTACAATCAATCAAAAACTTACTTTAGCTTTTCATCTGAAACAACATTAATTTCCTCTCATCAGTGTAAAGCTGAGGCATGTGTGTGTGAAGAGCTGGAGAAATAAAGCTGACTGGACTATTATAGTATAATAACACTACAATAACAGTGCATTGATAACCATCTGATCGCACAATAGCACATTGTTTTGTAAGGAAGTGTGTGGTTTATTTCATTAAACTGAGCCCATGTCATATTTGTTTACTCTTATCCTCATTGGCTAACTGTGAAGATGTAGGACATTAATTTCGCCTGCATTCTCATAGCATCATATTTCCAATGAGGCAAAATTAGAAAGGCTGAGCTCAGACTGCATGTTATACGCTCAGCTTTCACAAGATCTCTTTGTGCTAATAAACTAGATTTTCATCGTGCATTTGATAGTAGACGCTATGACGTTATAGATCTACATCGATAGAATATTAATAATATCATTCAACAGCCATCACATGTGCTTTCGTATATTATTCAAAATAAGTGCACTTAAACTAAAGTAGATTAACATACTTTGAAAAAGTGTTAAGAAACAGTCATGAAAGTGTATTATATTTAAATCAAGCGGGAACCTCCCGCAGTTTCTCTTGAAGCCGATACGGAAGTGACATAAACTGCAGTTCATTGACTGGCCACTAGAGACACAGACTCCAGAAGGAGCAGAATCTCATTGAGCTCGTGTTAAAATGCCCAACTTTACAGCAGAAGAACACATGTTTACAGTCTGGGACACACTGGGACACACTGTGCTTTTGGTCTATACTAGCGCTGCACGATTAATCGAAATCGAACCGCAATCGCGCTTTGGCTTGTGTGCGATTATGAAAGCGCAAAGGCTGCGATTACATGTTATTGTAATAGTAATATTTCTTATTTTTATTTAGCCATAATAATTATTATTATTATTAGTACTATTAATATATAAAAAAGTGTTATATAGCCTACACACTTTTCATTTGTAAAATAAATAAATAATAATAATCGCATTTTAAATCGCAATCGCAATTTCAACCGGAAAAATCGCGATTAGATATTTTCCCCAAATCGTGCAGCCCTAGTCTATAGGGCTAATTTTGCCCTTCATGACGACTGTGAGTGGGGTGAATGTTTTTATAACTCATTTGTTTACATTATATAAAGCCTTAAAGTCCTGCATAATTAAGGGCGTGGCCACTTTTGAGTGACAGGTGATTGCCATTTGTGAGCTGTCTGTTAGTCATTGCGCCACCTAAGCTCCGCCCACGCCCCGCCTCTTTGCCCATTTTCTGTTATCCGGGAGTGACACGCGATGACGCGCAGCCAAGATGGCGACGGCCAGCTCGACCCTACTTTACGCTTCAAAACTGCTCTTCAGAATCCTATGGGTGACGTCACGGACACTACGGCCAAATTTTTTTACAGTCTCTGATTTAAGTACACTTAAGTTTCATTAATATTATCTGCAAAAAAAATACACTTTTACGTTTTCAGGTAAAATGCATGAGCGTGGTAGCCTGACGTCGTCATACTCAATTCTAGTCAGAATATGAGTCTGATCTGCTCCGTTGGGCTGTGATTATGGGGCGTGTTTAAACCGAACCAGGAAAGACCTCAATTGGATAGACCTACAACCAATCAGAGCAACGGAGCGAGGCATAACGTTAGTTGTCAAATGTCAACAGAACTCAACTGCACTGTGTTGCCAAGTCCGCGGGTTGAAGCGACCCCAATTATGTGATATACAGACCCAGGAATGCAAAATTTAGCAGGCAGTCCAACCAAAATAACACATTTTACCCCCCAAATGCCATTTTTCCTAGCCTGGATGCCAGACGAACTTAGCCCCGCCCACAAAAGTTTTTGCACGGGCATTTCGGTCTGGACTTGATCCATAGAGAAGTAATTATGCCCGAACAGAAACTGTTCGGACCAATGAAATTGTCAGGGTGGGCTTTAGACGATGATGGACAGATGATAAACAGTAACGTAATCATCCACGTCATCAAAGCCGCTTGGGTTGAATTTGTTCTAATCCTAAACGGAGAACTTGTTCGTATATGCGTTCACCTTTACTATTTCTCTCAGAAATGATGATGGTGTTGGTCAGTACTCTGTGTATCCTTAAATTCTTTTTTACAACACCGGCAAAGATCGTTTACACTCATCTTCTTCTTCTAACGTGACTTATTCCAGCGCGCACAGACAGGGTTGCCAAGTGTTTACAGCAAAACTCGCCCAACTGCTACTCAAAACTAGCTAAAAACAAGCCCAATAGCTTTCCGGGTGGGGGGTTCTCCGGGAAAAAGGGCATTTGGGGGGTAAAATATGTGTTATTTTGGCAGGACTGCCTGCTAAATTTTGCATTCCTGGGTCTGTATATCACATAATTGGGGTCGCTTCAACCCGCGGACTTGGCAACACAGTGCAGTTGAGTTCTGTTGACATTTGACAACTAATGTTATGCGTCGCTCCGTTGCTCTGATTGGTTGTAGGTCTATCCAATTGAGGTCTTTCCTGGTTTGGTTTAAACACGCCCCATAATCACAGCCCAACGGAGCAGAATCAGACTCATATTCTGACTAGAATTGAGTATGACGACGTCAGGCTACATTTTTCCCGGAGAATACACAGAGTACTTACCAACACGATCATCATTTCTGAGAGAAATAGTAAAGGTGAACGCATATACGAACAAGTTCTCTGTTTAGGATTAGAACAAATTCAACCCAAGCGCCTTTGATGACGTGGATGATTACGTTACTGTTTATCATCTGTCCATTATCGTCTAAAGCCCGCCCTGACAATTTCATTGGTCCGAACAGTTTCTGTTCGGGCATAATTACTTCTCTATGGATCAAGTCCAGACCGAACTGCCCGTGCAAAAACATTTGTGGGCGGGGCTAAGTTCGTCTGGCATCCAGGCTAGGAGCGTGGTGTCTCGAGAGAGAAATCGCAGATGCTGCGGAGACATTACACGACACATCGGTGTCCCGTGTCTATATGGGATCTTTACGGGATATGTGTGAACGCACGCAATGATTCCAGAAATTAGTTTGCAGTGTGAATGAACCAAAATCAAACAATCCTCTTTCCTGCTTACACGTTCACATGTCATATCCGATCTGTGCCACACAGGGGCGATTCTAGGATTTTCATTTTAGGGGGGCTCAGCCCCCAGTGAGGGTAAGACTTTAGTTTAGGGTCCAATTATCACTATTAACTAATAGCTTATTTGTATGCATATAGGATATTGGCTGTTTATTATTACTTATAAAGCAAATATTAATGCATGACCATATTGTACATCCCTTAATCATACAGTGTAGGCAGGTTTATAATCACTGAGATCCCAAATTTGAGGTAGTTAGGGGGAAATTTTAGATTTCTATGATCTACATATGTGCATTTTAAGATGTTTTGAACGCCAAAAAAATTGATGACAACTTGAAAACCATGTCAGTGGGCAGATATGACTAATAAAGTTTTTCCATTTTCGTCGGTAAACATATGTTTAACTGATATTTATATGTTTTTAAATCATTTTTGTAGACATGTTAATTTACTGAAGGCTAACAGGAAAGCTAGGTAACTACATTTATTAAATTAATTCACAATATCCACACATTCATTACTAATATTATGCCCAATACAGGCTGAAAAAAACTGAGCTTTTTTATTTTCAGAATGCTACAAATGGAATTATTAATTTACAATATGCACACATTCATTACTATTAATCATTACTATACATACTATGCCTAACCTGAAGAAAATGGCTTTGTTCTTGTTTGTTAATAATATCGTTTAACATTTCTGACTTAAAGAAGCAGCTGTCAAATATGAAATGTTTAGATTAGCTACATATCTCACACTTGACGTCGAGTCGCGCTGCTAAAATTCACGCTCAGTCTCAGCAGCTTCTGTGAACATAAAGCCCTCCTACTCTGATTTGATTGGTTTTCTCAAATATGTTGACATTGACAGACCAATGAGAGCTCAGATCGACACACACACCTCTGCTTCTGACGTGCGCTCGGCTCGCCACCGCTGCGGATTGAAGAACACGCTGATTAAAAGACGGGCCGAAGCCGAAGCCTCCCGCCAGTTTCATATGTTATAAAGGTTAATCACACATTTTTTAGTGGGGCTGGGCTGAGGTTTAGGGGCTGAAGTCATAAGGGCCCCCCTAATAAGGGCCTAGTGATGCCCATGATGCCACATGAGAGGGAAAAATCAGAATTGGGTCACTTGAACCATAGATATCCATAATAAAGGCTAGATGTCTCGTCCGCGCTGCTGGCCAATGGAGGTTGACATCCGCACCTGGCGGCCATCTTGTCACAGTCAGCTCGCTCACTCGTAACATTGTGTTTTAATGGTGCTTGCACTTTTTAAATAACCATAACTTGCTCAATTTTCTACCGATTTTCAAACTATTTGGTTTGTTATAAACGTCAGAGATGTAGTTATGACACTGCATACTTATGAAAAATTATTCATCATTTGTTCAAGCATCCAGAATTATAGCCGCGTTAATAACGTTTGTAAGAAACCAAACCATTTGTAAATCCGTCAAGATTTCAGCGAGATAAGAGTATTTGTGTTCGTGCAGATCCCTCGATTTACATCAGGAGCCACATCTGCCTGTGACAAGATGGCCGCCGGTGATGACGTTAGAGACTCCGCCGTAAGACATCTAGCCTTTATTATGGATATCTATGACTTGAATCATGCAGTGTTAATGGGACTATATAAGCTGAATAAAGCCTGAACCTCATTGTAGTATTTTTTTTAAAACTCCATTGTTGATTCGAATAGCAATCAACTCTTACTGCACGCACCGCAACAGACTTTTAATAATTGTGGTTGAATCAAAATGCTGCGTGAGCTCAACCAATCAGCATGTTCAGCGCACAAGTCCCACCCCCAAAAGTTCCTGAACTTTTTTGAAAAGGTGCTACCTCGCAAGCAGGGGCTTTCTGAGGGGAACATTTTTTACTTTGAACTTCATTTATGACCCTGATCCCGGCGGTCGAAACACACTGAGAAGCAGCCCAAAGTCCCTATCTCCTGGGGAAAGTTCCTGCAGGGGAAACGCGGCTATAGTTCACCTTTTACAGGGTCAATTAGATCAATAATTAGATCAGTAATTTAGTTTATATGGTTAATTTAGTTTATTAATTAGATTTATTTCGATGTTTAGTTGAAACATTTTAGTGTCCCCAACTGAGCACGCCAAGCCAGAGGCAACAGTGGCAAGGAAACCAAAACCCCATCAGGTGACCTAATGGAGGAAAATAAACCTTGGGAGAAACCAGACTCAGTCGGGGTGCCAGTTCTCCTCTGGCCAATTAACAAACAGCGTATTATTATAATTATTCTGGCAGCTTTACAGGTCAGAGATCATAATAGATCGGAAAAAAGTGGGCGTGGTTTAGCGGCGGAGTGGAGGAGGACGAGGGGAGACTGACCGCACATCAACGGCTTCGCTCTCATTAAAAGCATCAAAGCTTCCCACAAACGCAAATGACCATTAAGTTACACGAAACACAATACACACATGGATTTGTAAGCTCACTGTTACACAAATACATATCCTGTGACAATTCAATGGATTCAATTTGTCGAAAATATTTATGAACACGCTGTTGCATACCTTTGATAACTTTTGAGGCTTATTTAGTGGAGTTTTTATAAGCCGTTTGGTCGGTTGAATGTCCGTGAAGAGCGGTTACACTCACAGTGTGGACGAATCGTGTTTGTGTGAAGACTCAGGATCTATTGAAGAGAACGTAGGCGACGCAGAAACTCATACAAAGCGGAAAAACACTCGTTTTTGATCCATTAATGCATCTCTCACTTACTGTGTGCGATCTCACTGTTTGAAGTGCCAGTCAGAGGAAAAAGCCTATCAGCACGTGCGCTCATGAATAATTAAGCGCGTGCTGTCATCAATTAAGCAACGAGTCTTCTCATAGGACAAAGACACGCAGACTCATGAATAATTATAAGACACCGATGAGTCATCGCCGTACTATAGTACGAGTCACAGCCTATGACGTTGACATGAAGACGAATTCAAAGGGTTAATTCACCCAAAAATGAAAATAATGTCATTTATTACTCACCCTCATGCCGTTCCACACCCGTAACAATCATGATAAATCATCGAATCACGATTTGGATCACGTGTCAAACCGCCCAAACTGCTGCAATCATGTGACTTTGGTGCTCCGATTCGCTGATTCGATACACTCCGAAACTTCATGAAGCAGTGTTTTGAAATCGGTTATCACTATACAAGTCGTTATTTAGGTTTTTTTGGCGCAGCAAAAATATTCTCGTCGCTTTATAATATTTAAATCAGTTCATGTGAGTACAGTGGTTCAATATTAATATGTTTTTAGTACATTAATGGATCTTGAGAGTGTAAATTGCTTTGCTTCCTATGGACGCCTCACTGAGCCTTCGGATTTCAACAAAAATATCTTCATTTGTGTCCCGAAGATGAACAAAGGTCTTGGAACAGCATGAGGGTGAGGAATACTTTACATTATTGTCATTTTTGGGTGAACTAACCCTTTAAACCAGGAAGTTGAAAATAGAGCAAAAAGGTTTAAAATTAACCAGTTTTCTCCCACATTCAAAACTATCAGATGATAACATTGTCTTCCATGATGTTCAACACACATACTTCTGTTAAAATCTCAGAAAAGGGTTTAGGGTTTCATGACCCTTTACGTTGTCACATGATAAAGTAAACTATATATGAAGCGCCTGACGGAATTCTTTAAGGTTTCATATAGAACCGGTTCTTCTAAAAGTGAATGCATTTGATATGTGGCTGAGCAACAATAGTATTGTTTGACTTAAAGGGGTGATGAATTGAGAAATCAACTTTCGCTTGAGCCGTTGATATATAAAAGTTAATCGTGATATAAGAATATCCTTTAAGTTTCAGAGCTGAAAACGTCCTTGTTAGTCAAAAAGCTTTTATTGACACCAGCTCAGAAAACGAGAGCTCTCAGACTGACGTCATAGCTCCGCCTCAAGCCCCGCCCATCGACCCGTGGAGCTAAACGGGTCACGCTACCGAGCAATAAACATGCGGTTCCAGCTCACGTGCGGAAGACAGTGCGCGCTTGTTCGCTTCATTTCACCGCAGAATCGATTGTAAACAAGACACAGGTCGAGACTGGATTTGCAGACATACTGAGATTAAAACACAATGCTGTGCCTCTATATTGGATCCGACAGGAACGGTGCAACACACTTATGCGAGTAAAACATGTTTTTATATGTGTTAGTATTGCATTGTTACAGATCGTTTGATATCTATTGATTACATACCTTAGCACGCGGTCACAGGCTGGAGAAGCTGTTATTGGTTCATTCGGGATCAGACTCGGACATTTAACGTTATGGACCAGGGCTCGGACTTGACTTTTTTAAAAGCCCAACGTCCCCGGGGCTATGTGTTCAGCCTGCCGACGGGCTTTCATACATAGTGAAATAACATTCCTTTCTTGCTCGCACGTGTGTGTGTGTGTGTGTGTGTGTGTGTGTGTGTGTGTGTGTGTGTGTGTGTGTGAATGTGTGTACAGTCCGCGGTTATATTCACTGATCGGGTGATAACATTCCAATCAATCGCGGGTGGATGAGATTAATCTTTGTATTTGTTTGATAAAAGATATTTTGCGAGTCCTATGAGCGATTCTCCAGGCGCTTTCAAAACAATCCCCACATGCATTGAGAGGAGCTGAATCTCATTAAATATGCAAATCTTATCCAATCCTAGCCGTGGGCGTTTACTTCCAAGTCTTCATTGCGGCACGCCCATCAAATCCGAGCGTTTTTCAGAGAGCCTCAAAACCAGCGCAGAAAATAGCCTATTACTTATTCATTATGATGTTTCTGAATGTAAAAACCACACAAACGTCATAAGTTGACCTCTGACAATAGTATAAAAAAAGCCAGTTCATGACACCTTTAATAAAACACCACTAATTACTGTATGTGCATCAATAAAAGTGAAACTCACCGAACTTCAGGAGCAGGCAGTCCTCTGACGATACAATCCAACTGGACTTTGCTTCCCTCAGGAACCTCCCTGCTTTTGATTTTCTGTATAAAGTGTGGAGGTTCACACACGGGTTCCTCCGCTTGTATCAGAGCCGGTGCTTCACACTCTATTTCACACGGCGACTCCGGTTCCTGGGGCTCGTCCGCGTCATACGGCTCCTCCATGACATGATCGTTCTCCATCGGCTCCTCCATTTGTTGGTTCAGTAGCATCGGCCGCTCTCTGTCTTCTGCATTAATGGAGTACGAAGTGCCATCAAGCTGAGCTTTGTTCTGGCATCGGCTCCGGTGCGACTTGCAAGTGCGAGGCCGAATTCGCTTAGAACTGTTGGACTTAAACAGAGACGAAAGCTCTTCTATAAAGTCGGCTGCCTTGTTGAGGAACTCCTTCTTGGATTGGGTCTCCAGGCCGTAAGGCGCGTTTCTTTGGGGTCTTTTGAAATCTGCCGCAGGTTCCCTGGTAGCTCTGACGTTCCTAATGGTGTTTTCTTGGATCGAAGGCTGGATGGATTGTCTCTCGGACACGACTTCTGTTTCCGGAGTGGGTTTGTTGGAAGAATCATTATAATGGCTCATTTGTGGGCATCTCTCCTCACGTTCTTGTGGATCATCGCTGATGGCTTTGCAGGCCAGATCGACACTCTTGTCCAGCTCTTCTTGGCTCAGGAAGGCAGACAGGTCCGGAAACTGAGCGTCCACTTTCCCGCCAGAATCATCGGCTTTCTCTTTGAGCGTCCCGTACACCAGACGTCGAGGGGCGTCGATGCGGCTGGGCTCGCCGTGTCTGTGGTGGGCTCTGGCTTCGGCCAGGTAACTCTCCCGTAAAAGCTGCGATAAGGACGTGGGCTGATCCATGCTGTTCTCCTGCATTGTGCTGAAAACAAAAATCACAAAGATTAAGGAATTTTTTTTGGCACATTTGGCAAAAAGTGCTTAAAGGTGAAGCATGTAATTTAATGCCCTCTTCTAGCCCACTGTAAGTGTCAATTATAACTAACTATCTACAAAGACATATCATATTGATATTGAATATATACTGCAATCAGAGATGATATGTATATACACACACACACACACACACACACACACACACACACGGACTCCACTAGACCCCATATTTTATAAGGCGGGGCCTCCATGGATCGGACTTGTTTGTTGAGCACATCCCACAGATGCTCGATTGGATTGAGATCTGGGGAATTTGGAGGTCGAGTCAACGCCTCAAACTCGTTGTTGTGCTTCTCAAAGCATTCCTGAAGCATTTGTGCTTTGTGGCGGCGCATTATCTGCTGAAAGAGCCACAGCCACAGGGAATACCGTCTCCATGAGAGGCTGGACATGGTCTCAGCAATGCTTAGGTAGGTGGGACGTGTCAAAGTAACATCCACATGGATGGAGGACCCAAGGTTTCCCAGCAGAACATTGCCCAAAGCATCACTGCCTCCGCCGCCACGCCTTCTTCCCATAGTGCACCTGGTGCCATGTGTTCCCCAGGTAAGCCACACACACGCACCCGGCCATCCACGTGATGTAGAAGAACACGTGATCATCAGACCAGGCCACCTTCTTCCATTGCTCCGTGGTCCAGTTCTGATGCTCACGTGCCACTGTTGGTGGTTTGGGCGGTGGACAGGGGTCAGCATGGGCACTGGTCAGCGGCTGTGCCGCCCCATACGCAACAAACTGAGATGCTCTGTGTATTCTGACCCCTTTCTATCAGAACCAGCATTAACTTCTTGAGCAGTTTGAGCTCCAGTAGCTCGTCTGTTTGATCCAGCCTTCGCTCCACACGTGCATCAATGAGCCTCGGCCGCCCATGACCCTGTGGCCGGTTCTCCACTGTTCCTTTCTTGGAGCACTTTTGATAGAGACTGACCACTGCAAACCGGTTCGGTGTATACTGTGTGTATATATATATATATATTAAAACGATAAAAATGCAGCTGAATTTGAAGCATTTGGTTTGGATGTTTTGGAGGAGATGTTTGTTCCTCTTAAAACATGAGATCTAATCATTTCTACCAAGACTGCAGTCACAGAATTATAGACTGGAGCACATTATAAAATGTATACATTTTTTTAAATAAAATGTCCTGATATTTCCAGGTTTTCCATGACCGTAGGAACTATAACATATTCAACTTAACATTCCAAAGCTGGAAAACAAAATCCATGTTCATAAAAAGCTCAATTTTTATACATTTCAAGCATCTGACTTTGGATGTTTTAGAGGTTTTTGTGTCACAACAAACATAATTCTTTTTAATATTTAGAGTCTAATATCAAAACACAGTCCCACTTTATATTAACTGTATTTATGTATTACGTAATTAATCATTTGATGCAGTACACTTAATGCTTTTACATTATACGTGTACTTAATAAACACCTGCATGTAAATACATCTGTAAACATCTGTGACCTGTCCTGACCTTACCCGTAGCAGCATACGTGTTTTGCGATACAACATGAATGCATGTATGTAACCTTCTTTCAGATGCACGTGTACATGTGTAGCTTATTAACCATCTGATTTAGTTATCGTGTCTCCTTATAGTTCAAGCTATGGTGTGTGCAGCATGACATTACATTTCATACTGAAACGAGAGGTTATGATTGTTTCCTTCCTTCCATACAGGTGACCAGGTTTAAAACATGGTAAATAAAGTAAAATAATTGGGTCACGTGCATTATTATTTTTGCTCGTTACATCTGAAATCGGTTGTTTGTCATGTTTTAATGCATTATAATTTCTAAACATTATAAGTATTATAATGCATTATAACAATGATTCATGAGATCATATTAATGCATTAAAAATATTTAATATATTTTGATGACAATGATGTTTACACTGCGCACATGTGATGTAAATATAGTCAAACTCGAATGAAAAGCTCCAGGTGGCACTATAATGATCATGATGTGTTAATAATTTAGCTTAAGCTCCCAAAGTGGACAAGGGCAAGACAAATGTTTGTGTCTGATAATGCACTCACTCTGCATGCCGTCTGAAGGAATTATGTATAATTTCATGTGTCGATTAAGAGATTAATGGCCTTAAATAATATTACATTATGCGATGCAAGGTGTTCTTCCTGCTTTAGGAAGCACTGCAATAAAAGTTTGCATGTTTTTTTAATAATGTCTGTTATTCATAACTTTACATGTTAGCACAGATGATTTTGAACATTCGTTATCATTCGCCTTAAAGGAAATAAAGCCTGTTTTCATATTTTCGGTAACACTTTTTAATGCATTATAAAAAGGTATTCATGATGTGTGTTATAATGCATTATATTTTATCATAAATGATTGTAGCCAAAGTTATAATGCATCATATTTGCAGACTGCTTGTTACATGTGTTTGTCATGTGTTTTAATGCATTATAACTTTGGTTATTCATGAGATCACACAATGCATTATAAGAGCATAAGGCATAATTAATACATATTTTATAATGCGCTGTATATAAAGTCTTCAGCATTGAAATCACTGCGTATTAACCATCAAATTCTCATTATTGCAAAGGCAAAAATGCACATCTTCATGGATTATGATCAAAAAAATTGTATCATAATGGTCTTAAATAATATTCCATGATGGGACGCAAGGTGTAATGACTTTTACACAAAGTCTGTGTGTAAAAGCATGTTTGTATGTTATCTTTTTACTTTTCGATATGGACCTACAGGTCTGAAATAAAGAGCATTGAATATATAGTCCTTAAAGACGCCCGATTTAAAGTATGACCCAAAGGAAAGTTTGAGAAAGGCTTTTGCCCTGTTGTTATTGAATCCAGAAACGGGATATGCCTGCAGATGGTCCTGACACTCAAATCAGAGCAATTAACAGAAGCAGGAGCGGGCAGCTGTTGTGTGCATTAGTCCAGCGCAAACACACTCCAGCCCCCCGTCACAGATAAATATAGCACGGGCTCACTTTACATGAACTAAATACAACATCATACTGCAGAATTAACCTATTGCATAGAGTCTGGGCATATTTCTTGTGTATGTTTTACTAGGAAGGAACTCCGGAACTGTTATGATAAGCAAACCTAGAATAGAAACGGCCTGAACACAGTGAACGTACATGCACGCATTAAACCAAATCAAGGCTTTGAGACGTGTAGGTCATGAGCTGCTTTACCTTTGACTTCAGTGTGAACGCTCTCCTCCACAAGTGTGTCGATCGACTGCACCTGCTTACAATCCCCTTAAAGTCCAGCTTTCCAGACGGCCTTTCCTAGTCCTGGGCAAAGTTAACCTTGAGTTTACAGCAGCAGCAGCAGCAGCACTGGGACGTCCCGTCTGGGCGACCTGTCACCAGAAAGCAGAATCATTCGCCAGCGTGTCGGTGGCAGGTTATTTGAAGGGAGGTGGAGGGATTTGAAGCGTGTGCCAGGGAATGACACCTCCTCATTGGCCCGTGACGATCTCTGGAGCACCTACGACAGTCTGGAGGGCACAGATGCAGTGCATTATGGGAGTTAACTGGAAATAGTTACATTTGCATGCAAGAACAGAGGATTTATCATTTGCCTTAAAGAAGTGTGTTTATGAATGAACATACTCATAATGTACATAATGCATTATATCTTTTAATAAATAATTGCAACCAAAGATAAACTGCATTATATTTGCAGACTGCTCTTTGCTTTTAATGCATTATAATTACTAAACATTATAACTGTGGTTACTATTTGTTTTTGTGCATTACTATGGGATTAAATTCACGCCTAAAGTATTCCGGTCACGGATCAAATAATAGTATTATAATTAGTGGTGGGCATAGATTAATTTTTTTAATCTAGATTTAAATGGCTCATTTGAATTCTGTCGAAGGCATTCAGAATATGTGTGCTCGTAAGTGATCGTTTGTCTTTTTGTAGTTTGAATAATAAATAACTTCTGTCCCTTTAAGACCTGACGCACGCATATCCAAACACTGTTCCTGTGAGCTGCTCTAGACTGTGTTTACGTTAAAACTCACCAAGATGGGCATTGAGACATTTTTGAGTGTATTTGACCATTAATAAGCTGGAAAAAGGAGCTCATTTTTGCACTTGTATGTCAGAGGCGGCTTTATTACGGTATGTGTGTGTGCGCTTCAGATGCGAGCGCGAAATCTGCGGGAATTAGTAGAATTATCGTTATGTGCAACCCCGCGCGAAATTCAGACTGGTCACACCAATACTAACACACTGTCATGAGGAAAAGTCCAGCAGAACACGCGTTCGCCATGTTCAGAGGGTTAAACGGACTGAATGAGAGGAGGCGGTGCGGGTCACTCACTGGAGAGGAGAGGAGAGCGCAGCTGATATCAATACTGTAGAAAATGAGTATTGTATCGTTTCAGATATTTCAGTATCGATACATAGCGAAATATGGATATTTTTGACAACACTAGTAGGCATACACACCGGTTCGAAGACTCGTTCTCTCGCCCCCTACAGTGCAATTCGTCTAGGTGTACATCCGCGCTAAAATATCAAGGTGAAAATCATCATAGCTTGCGTAGTATAGACCCAGCTCCCAACCCAACTTTGAGAATAGAGTAACGGCAATATTTTTTTTAAATCGCCCGATAAGAGTCTCGCGTTAACACAGCACGTTAACGGCCCACCACTAATTATAATGCTATTCTGATAATTTTGCATTATTTGTTTTTCAGTTTGTGCAATATGTTTTTTTACATAGTTTTTTCACATTTTTTAATCCGTGACCGCAATAATTTAGACAGGAATTTAATCCCATATTAATGCATTAAAAATGTGTTATAATGCATTATATATAAACTTTAAGAGCATTATATTTTAAACTTTTAGTTTAATCTGTTAACTGTCACCCCCCTCCACATATAGACATGAGGCTGGTCTTGTTTTGACATTTGGCAGATTATTGTAGAAGTCAAATCAATTATGTAAGTGAAATAGAAAAAAAGTTATAGAAGTTTATGAAAATATAAAAATATATTTTACAATTAATTTATTATAATAATTAATAATTATTTGACTGAACATGTTGGACTCGAAAACTGCAAGAAAATCAAAGCCAAATATCTGAGCAAGTTGTGTTCCGAATTTTAGGTTGATATCTCAAAAAATGAGCTTTCAGTGAGATTTTGTTTGGGGCGCTGAACCAAACGCTTCCACTAGATGACAACCAAGCTCTATTATTGACCATATAAGGGCGCCTCCATTTCCATATATGGTTTGAGTGATCTGAACCATATATTTCCTAGCCTGACGTTATCATACTCAATTCTAGACAGAATATGAGTCTGATACTGCTCCGTTGGGCTGTGATTATGGGGTGTGTTTCAATCGAACCAGGAAACACCTCAATTGGATAGACCTACAACCAATCAGAGCAAAGGAGCGACGCATAACGTTAGTTGTCCACAGAACTCACTGTGTTGCCAAGTCCGTGGTTTTTCCCGCAGGTTAAAGCGACCTCAATTATGTGATATTTAGACCAAGGAATGCAAATTTTAGCAGGAAACCCTGCCAAAAAAACACATTTTACCCTCCAAACGCCAAGCTATCGGGCTTGTTTTGGGCTAGTTTTGAGTAGCAATTGGGCGGGTTTTGTAGTGAAAACTTGGCAACCCTGGGCTCCCAAGTGTCACACATTGAGCGTGACAGTCACTCATTTCGGCCTTTTGTCACGCACTCCCGCCACACATTGTATTTCTCACACAGAAAAACTATGCCGCAGTGCCAAAAATGTATCTGGCCGCGCCGCTCTCTCTATGGAACCGGGCAGAAATCAAGCGCGTCTCCTCTGGAGTTCAGCCAATCAAAAAAAAGAAAGAGGCTACACAATAGCCAATCAGAAAATAGCAGTATTGTATCTGGGTAAGATTTAACGCAACAACCAATGAAAAAAAAGCATATCCTGGAAACCATCATCCATCACTTTGAGCACAGATTAGTGTCTTATTCTAGATTAATTTATCAAATTTAAGAGTACAAAATAAAGATTATGGAAAAATGCCCTTTTATGCAGATAAAAGGGCAGATATAAATATGTCAAAGCTGATTGAACAATGGTGAGAATATTGCTTCAGAATAAATTATATTTACAACACACACACAAAAAAATATTTTTTTTTCTGGACAAGCAAATGTTTTACTCGGACAAGAAAATGACAGATTTCACTAGGACAAGTGAATGACAAGCACGTGAACAGGCATTGGATTCAGAAGGAAATAAAAGGGGAAAAAAACGAAATATTTAACATTATTATGAAATATTAATTTGCCATTTGTCTCCTCTCTGACATCTTTGAAATAGACAAATGCAATAATAGCCTACTATGCATTATCTGGATAAAATATAATGAAATAGTCTAGGCCAAAGGTTTTCACATTTCTCTCACACACACACACACACTAAGAAATGCTGAATTAAATAAGTTTTTATTTGTACTTATTGTCATTTTTCAGATCAGAACTGCCGTCGCCAAAATCTCACTCTGAACTCAGTTCAAAACTTGAGAGCCCTGTAACCCTGTCGGCACGTGCGCTGGCCGGTGTTGTAAAATAGTTTAAAGGAACACGCCAACTTTTTGGGACTTTATCTTATTCACCGAATCCCCCAGAGTTAGATAAGTCCACACACACCATTCTCATCTCCGTGCCATAACTCTGTCTGACACACACACCGCTAGCCTAGCTTAGCACAAAGACTGGAGGTAAATGGCTCCAGCTAGCCTAGCTTAGCACAAAGACTGGAGGTAAATGGCTCCAGCTAGCCTAGCTTAGCACAAAGACTGGAGGTAAATGGCTCCAGCTAGCCTAGCTTAGCGCAAAGACTGGAGGTAAATGGCTCCAGCTAGCCTAGCTTAGCACAAAGACTGGAGGTAAATGGCTCCAGCTAGCCTAGCTTAGCACAAAGACTGGAGGTAAATGGCTCCAGCTAGCCTAGCTTAGCACAAAGACTGGAGGTAAATGGCTCCAGCTAGCCTAGCTTAGCACAAAGACTGGAGGTAAATGGCTCCAGCTAGCCTAGCTTAGCACAAAGACTGGAGGTAAATGGCTCCAGCTAGCCTAGCTTAGCACAAAGACTGGAGGTAAATGGCTCCAGCTAGCCTACTGCTCAATAAGTGACAAAATAACGGCAACATTTTCCTATTTACATGTTGTGATGTGTATAGTTACATCGTGTACTAAGACCGACGGATAATCAAAAGTTGCGATTTTCTAGACCGATATGTCTAGGAACTATACTCTCATTCCTGCGTAATGATCAAGGAACTTTGAGCCGTACCATGAGTGCAGGACCTGATAATAGTCCCCAGCGCTCTCTGTGCAAGCAGATTGTCACGATGTCTGCGCATTAACACCTCGTACACAACTCTCTCTCTCTTCATAGCATTATCATTAACATACAGCGAAATACACAAAAGTACTCATTACAGATGACAGTAAACAAGAACATACACACCTTATGCCTTTTCGGAGGGTGCTTAACGAACTGCAAACTTTAAATCTGCCTAACCACTCCGATGAACCACGAGCGCTCACTATCTTTCCGTCGACTACAACATCCGTCAAAATAAAAGTCCCTACTTATTAAGACAGATAATGCAGACCTTAAACCTATTTAAACACAGAAATGTAAAATGTACACAAAAAACTAATTATAAGATAAATCACAATGAAGTCTGTTACACGTTGGTTATGTTGATGGAAGTTAGCCTATTATCAGGCACTGTGTAATATCATTGCGCCGCTGCACCTTGATCATTACGCAGGAATGAGAGTATAGTTCCTAGACATATCGGTCTAGAAAATCACAACTTTTCATTTTCCGTCGGTCTTAGTACACAATGTAACTACACACATCACAACATGTAAATAGGAAAATGTTGCCGTTATTTTGACAATTATTGAACAGTAGGCTAGCTGGAGCCATTTACCTCCAGTCTTTGTGCTAAGCTAGGCTAGCTGGAGCCATTTACCTCCAGTCTTTGTGCTAAGCTAGGCTAGCAGTGTGTGTGTCAGAGAGTTATGGCACGCACGGAGATGAGAATGGTGTGTATGGACTTATCTAACTCTGGGGGATACAGGGAATAAGATAAAGTCCCAAAAAGTTGGCGTGTTCCTTTAAGGATACACAGAGTACTTACCAACACCATCATCATTTCTGAGAGCAATAGTGAAGGTGAACGCATATACGAACAAGTTCTCCGTTTAGGATTAGAACAAGTTCAACCCAAGCACTATTTGGTGACGTGGATGATTACTAGGGCTGTAATCAACCAAAGAAAATCTTGGTCGACTGAAGTCCTGAAATTTTCGACTAAAAATGACGTTAGGGAAAAAAACGTTAAATTAATTAGCTGCGCACTGTGTGCAGTACTTGGTAGCCTTGTTGTCTGCCTAAATTAATTATAAATAAACATTAAAAACTAGTAGGTTATTTGCAGTATATTAAATCGTTTTTGAGCTGATTATTTTGCACTGAAATGAGTCTGACACACGAGTCTGTCGGCTCTGACAGCGTTGTCCACCTGCGCAATATCATAGTACTATTTTTTCGGAAGTCATAGGCTATGTTGTCAACTAGTGATATCATCACAAGAACTTTTGAGGAATATGCAACATAATTTAGACAATTGTTTTTGTCATATGTATTATAATAACTGACAGACACTATCATTTCAGCCGCTCTGTGCAGCTCAAACAGGAGCTCAGCTTCACGGCTGAGACACGAATAGACTATTAACTTAAAGCTTTTACTCTAAAACACAAAAGGCACGTCCACTTTAATAAAAAAGGAATATTTATTAAACAAGCCAGATCAAGAGCAGAAAAAAAACGCTCACAATTAAATAAATAATATACGGCAAACTACAGCCTAACGTTACTTCAATCCATGGGCGTCGGAACCATTGTATGTGTGTGGGACAAGACCCACCCACTTTTTACGATCAATGATATTGGACCCACTCACTTTTATCGTCTCTAACATTCAGCACATGTCTGTTTACCTACCTCTAATCGATAAACACTTATTATTAAACACGTTAGACGCTTTATTTCCACTTTTCTAATATTTTCTTCATTTTTATTGAAAATAAATGCCTTTCCGATCTGATATGTGATGGGAAAAGGGAGAAGATTGAACTCGGCGAAAGGCGGATTCGAACCGCGGGTCGATTTGTGTCAAAACTAGATGCCGTGCGTCTTACCCCTACACTACTGCCGCTCTCAATGATATGGCGATTCACGTAATTTTGTCTTTCCGAACTATACGCTTAGCAAGCAAAGTGGTAGGCTATATTTGTACTTATTGGCATCTACTCCAGTAAAAAAAATTCTGAGGACCCACCCACATTTTTTTTGCTTCCGACGCCCATGCTTCAATCTGTCTCTCTTCTCCAGTGGGTTGGGCTAATCCAAAAGACTGTTACCTGTGAAACCGGGCTGCTCTGAAAACACCCCCATTAGCAATTAGTGCTTTCCACCAGATGAAATGAACACGTCAAAACCAACAGTACAGATCCACTTTTGCGGCACGACTGAAGCGTGGCATTGTGACGCTTCCCCTCATGTGTATGTTGATGGGCGTTCCTCAAGTTTACCGCTATGGGCGTGCGTTTGAGCCAGCGGGGAATGAAAAACAAAGGACCAGCGAGAGACTTGTGCACGGCCATAGCGTAAAACTTAAGGAATGCCCACACATGAGGGGAAGCGTCACAACACCACGCTTCAGTCGTGCCGCAAAACTGGATCTGTCATGAAAGGATCGCTGCAAAAAATCGACCAATCAGAATTTTGGTCGAGCCAGAACGTATCGACTAATAATCGACGGGGAGATTACAGCCCTAATGATGACGTTACTGTTGATCATCTGTCCATCATCGTCTAAAGCCCGCCCTGACAATTTGATTGGTCCGAACAGCTTCTGTAGCTCCACAACGGATCAAGTCCAGACCGAACTGCCCGATCTCAAATGTTGTGGGCGGGGCTAAGTCCAGCTGGCATCCAGGATGTACATTTCCATAATTTTCATACAATTTATGAAGTAGACATCCTATTCAGAAGTAGCATGGGAAGTTTGATATGAATTCAACCTTTAATAAACACATAAAAAGAACACATATGTGCATTATAACTCGCCGCCACATCACAAATGGAGAATCTATACATTTTTTCTTAACGTTTAAAATATTTTCAGAGCTTTTTTCTTATCTTTTGAACTCTTGGCATGAAAACAAACCAATCTTTCATGATTTTTTCTTATGAGTATGAAAATATTCTTGATAAAATACTGCTCCTCTGTAATATATTTTGAAAAACTAGAGATTGTAAGCTTTCAAACGATGTCAAGATTAGTTTAGGTTTAGTAAAGGATATTAAAACTATAACTATAAAATAAAAGAAACAGGTGAGATCAAACGTTTGGTGATATGAGTTTATTATCAAGTGCTCTGCTTGCCGTTTATTCTTTTCATACATTGTTTTGTAATTAAATGATCTTAAAAATGATTATTTAACACAAACCCGAGGGTTGAGTTTAGTTGAGTTAAACAGGAATTACCCATAACACCCCATGTTTTGCTTTCTACTCACTTTCATATGTTTTTGAATCATTATATTCTATAATGCTGGAATATACTTCACATATATTCATATATTTAACTAGTGATCTATTTAGCATTATATCATTTAATATAATGTTATAATGTTATATCGTTAGTTCTTGACTTATTAAAGTTATTATACACAATTCTTGTTCAGTGTCATGAATTTATTCCAGATAAATCACGAGCAGCCCTTTATATTACACCTGGAATTCATATTCATATCTGCGGTTTTTCACATCAGTTGCTGTGGTTTCAGGTTAAATGTGTTATTTTTGTATCAAATATTTATGGAAGCACATTTCTGCATCTGTTGAGCCATAATTATGAGATGAAATGTAAAAAATCATGACATAAAAAAATAATAATTATGAGATTAAAAGAAAGTCATTTCATTTTTTTATCTAAATTTCAACTTTTTATCTTCTCATAATTTTGACTTTGAGATAGAAAGTTGAAATTATGACATGCTGACTTATCATAATTTTGACTTTGTATGACAATTTCAATTAGTCATAATTTCAATTTCTTATCTTAAAACTTCGACTTGTCATCATTTAGATTTTATTTTTTATTATTCTGATAAATTTGACTATGTATGACAATTTTGAGTGACTAAAATAATAGATTTAAAGTCATAACTTTAACTCATAATGTCGACTTAGTATGACAATTTAGACTTTTCATAATTATGACCTTAATTTTGATTTTTAAGTAATAATTTGAACTTTTTGACCTCAATTTTGACTGAAAATTTTGTTTTTTTAAGTCATAATTCCAACTTTTTATATCATAATTTCGATTTAGTATGACAATTACGACTTTTTATCTTAAAATCGACTTCTCAATTTTGACTTCATTTTTTTTAAAATTTGGACTTTGTATGACAATTTCAATTTTTAACTCATAATTTCAACTTTTTTTCTTAAAACTTCGACTTCAAATCATTTATATTTTTTTATCTGATAATTTTGACTAAAATAATAGATTTTTTAAAGTCATAATTTACTTTAACTCATAATGTCGACTTAGTGTGACAATATAGAGTTTTTAAGTCATAATTTAAATTTATTATCTCAATTTCAAATTAGGACAATTTTGACTTTTCATAATTATGACCTTAATTTTGATTTAGAATGACAATTTCAATTTCGAATTAATAATTTCAATTTATCTCAATTATGACTGAAAATATTGTTTAAGTAATAATTTCAACTTTTTATCTCAATTATGACTGAAAATTTTGTTTTTTAAGTAATAATATCAACTTTTTATTTCAATTATGACTGAAAATTTTGTTTAAGTAATAATTTCAACTTTTGATCTCAATTATGACTGAAAATGTTGTTTTTTAAGTAATAATATCAACTTTTTATTTCAATTATGACTGAAAATTTTGTTTAAGTAATAATTTCAACTTTTGATCTCAATAATGACTGAAATTATAGTTTAGTAATATCAACATTTAATCTCAATTTTGATTTAGTATGTCATAATTTTGACTTTTTATCTCTTAATGGTGACTGTATGGCAATTTTGAAGTCATAATTTTGATTTAATCTCATCACTTTGATGATTTATTTCTTAATTTTGACAATTTCAATTGAAATCATAATTTTTTATTTTTTATGTCAATGACTTACCAGCACGATTTCTTTCTCTTATGTGGCAGAAATGGGCTTCCATAAACATTAGATTATTGACAGATACAAAAAAAAAAAAAAATCTACAGTTGTCATAGTAAATTAAATGATTGATGTACAGATCACATTTCACTTAAAAAGTCTAAAAGGAAGAAAGGCGAATAGCCAAAGGCACGTCATTATCAGGTAATATGGTCGTCAAATAAAAGTGTCAAACCAAGCAGAGCGGTGATAACTACAGTAGTGATCCTAAAATATAAAACACAATGGATTCTGAATACCTTCATTCATCACAGGTTCCTGCAGTCTCACGCCGGCCACACTATAATAACCCTCCGTCCTGACACCACATGATAACGCAGCGGCCCGGCCCGGAGGAAACATTCCCATAAACCCAACTCCTATAACTGCACATCTGCAAATGCTCATTGGCCAGACCCCGAAGCGTCTCTGCACACACACTGAAGGTCATAGGTCATGATGGTGCTGATGTTTGTGTAGTTCTTTAATGCGTTTGAGAATCCTCAAAATATCCGAGAATCCCCAAAGGATTGTGTGAACAGTGTCTCTGCATCAGAAAGTCTCTCAGTCCACTGAAGTAGTGTACAAATCCACTTCACCGTCACGATTCTTCACTCGTGCGCTTCCGCGACTGATCGCCCCTGCGGAACAACGGGTCAGGTCGGGTTACTCTTATAATCTGGCATCATTTGCAGTCGTAACGGGAGGAAGGCGGACAGCAGTACCTGGGGAAGCCGTTCTGACACAGCTCCATCTGCAGCTTCTGGTCCTGAGCGGCGTAATACGGGAGCTGAGACTCCAGAGCCGGAGGATTGATCTGAGGAATGAATCTGGAAAACAGAGCCGGAGCAAGAGGGACCCAGTCTACAGGAAAAAACATAATGACATAACTGAATATATATATATATTTATGGGTATATGGATATTTACATGTACATTTATGCATTTGGCAGACGCTTTTATCCAAAGCAACTTACATTGCATTCAAGGCACACATTTTACATTTTGTCAGTTCTTGCTTTCCCTGGGAATCGAACCCATTACCTTGGCGTTGCTAGCGCCACGCTCTACTGTTTGAGCTACAGGAAAGCCCTTTATATATGATATATGTTATAAATATAAATACAAATATTATAAATAAAATGTATTATAAATAAATAAAATATATTTACAAACATAAATTAATAAATTGACATAAATAAATGTATTAATAAATATATTATAAATAAATTAAATTTACAAATAATGAATAAATGTAGTTATAAATAAATATTTTTTTATAAATAAATAAATATTAAAATACATGTTTATTTATCTATAAATAAATATGCACACATTTAAATAAACATTAATTCATTGTTAAATAAATGTATGTATATATATTATAAATATAAACAATTATAAATAATATGTTTATAAATAAATCAAATTTATATATTAATACATAAATAAAATATATTATAAATAAAATATGTTTATAAATAAATGTATTATATTTACAAACATATAAATGAATACATTTAGTAATTTAGTCTAGTCATATCAATGAATACATTTAGTAATATATATATATATATATATATATATATCTATCTATATATCATTTCTAAGTGGGAGAACTTGCAAAATAGCAGGGTGTTCAAATACTTATTTTCCTCACTGTGTATATATATATATATATGCTAATATAGTGCATATATTTAGTGAAAGAGTTGATTTCTCTAGTGAATTAACAGCTGTGGACACTGAAGGACTCTGACTCTGAGGTAAATGATGCTACATGACATTGTTTACAAGCTGTTTGACGTCTTTCCGCGATTGAAACACTGTTTGAGCGATTACACGACATATGATAAGTTTCAGTAAGTGTTATCCTCAACATACCGTAAGATATTAATTCATGTTTATTCTTCTGGAAGAGATGATCGCGTTCACTCGCGCCGCGGCCGCTTGAATTGACGCGCCTATACAGTGATCAGTCGTCACATTAAAGAGCGTCAAAACGGCATTTATCGTTTGAATTTCGTGATAAAATGGACTGAATACTTAATATGTTCGAGTGGGAACTCGGATTGAAGTGTGTTCCACGCTTACAACAAGCCGACTGTTAACTGTTAAAGATTGCACTCGTAACCGTTTGGTACACACACGCACTGAACCGAGAGCCCTGTACCGAAACGGTTCAGTATGAATACGTTTACCGTTACACCCCTAATATATATAATATAATATAATTAATATAATATATAATTAATAGTAAATAAAAAAATTACAAATAAAATATATTTATAATTAAATAAATTAACAAATATATAAATATAAAAGATAAATGTATTAATAAGTAGTAAATAAATAAATATAAAAATACATGTTTATTTATTTATAAATAAACATTTATTAATAAATAAATATGTATTTATTAATACATAAATAAATATAAATGCAATTAAATTAAGTGTACAAGCAAATACTGTTTACAAATAGTTTTTAGGGAATAAAAACACAAGAGAAATAGTCCACAGGTTGAAGTGATATTTGCATAACCAAACATTTCTCCAGTATAAACTGTGTATGCAAAGCCTGATGAAGAAACGCCACTGATGTGCATGAAACACAACACACAGACGCCAACCCAAAACAAAACCACTGTACGGCCTGACCACTGCCTGACCACCGCCTGACCACCGCCTCAAATCACTGGCAATTTGATGTGACACACGAGTGACAATCATGTAATGTGTATCGTCAAAGACTCGATCTGAGAGATGCGCCGATGCATGTCAAATATTTAGCATGCTACATATCAGTCGTGTGGTGTGAGAAGAAGAACAGCGCCCCGGCTGTAAATGAGCAGTGAAACCGTACCTGGCCGGAGGGTGTACAGCCCTTTCACAACACTCTCCATCGTCGACGGTTTCACTAGAAATGGCATGGAATGAGCCTTTTTAAGAAGAGCTGGAAAGAAAAATAAACACTTTAATGTACAGTCAAACCAAAATCTATTCAGACGCCTTCATTTACTCTCACACTACTGTGGTGCAGTTTATGAAGAAATCATCTTAGAGGTGGAAATCTTGAAAGACATTTTAATTTGTTTCCAAAGTGATTTGTGAGATCACAATATACGTGTGTGTGTGTGTGTGTGTGTGTGTGTGTGTGTGTGTGTGTGTGTGTGTGTGTGTGTGTAATATTATATAAATTTATGGATATATGTTTATTCATAAATAAATAAATATTTAGTTATAAATATAAATACAAATATATTATAAATTAATAAATTATGTTTATTTATAAATAAATTATATTTATTCACAAAAAATAAATAAATAAATAAAATGTATTTATTAATAAATACATAAAATATATTTACTAAATTTAGTCATAAATAAATACATTTATGAATAATATATATTAATAATATATTTATAGTAAATATATACACAAATACATAAATACATATAAAAACATGTTCATTTATAAATAAATATATACACATTTAAATAAACATTAAATTATACATATATACATATACACACACACAAAAATATATAAATAAATAATAAATATATTTTAATAATAAATAATAATAATAAAATACAATTATTTAAAATAAATATACACATTTAAATAAACATATTTATAAATAAATAAACATATCTATAAATGAATAAACATATTTATAAATAACCACTTATAAATAAATAAACATATTTACGGATAAAGCAATAACCATGTCTAAATAAATAAACATATTTATAAATAAATAAACAAATAATAAACAAACAAAGAAACGTGTGTATGTATATATATATATATATAGCAAAATGGATATGTGTATTCATAAATAAATAATAAAAATATATTATAGATAATACCAAATTTAGCTCAACCAATGACCAAGCAATGCTTCATTTATATCAGTCTGTGGTGTCAAAGGTCACATTAGCAATTAAAGAAAAACATGCTCAGCTCAAAGTGTCTGATTCATTTTGCTCCCAAATGATGGGTTTTACTGGCAGGCACTGTATGAAGAATTGTTAGGTATAATATGTCAGAGTTGACTTTATTTTTAAAGCATGTTTGCTTTGACTGTATTTGCAGAGATGTGATGAAATGGCGTTTCCTCTCTATACTCTAGGCAGGGCCGGCCCTGACCAATTTGCTGCCCTAGGCAAGATTTGACTTGGTGCCCTTGTATGAAGGTTTAGCACTAGATGTTTTCAGTCTAAGTTGCGGAAACACTGCTACTGTTTTATTTTTTTAATGCATTGATGTTTTTTAATTTTTATTGTTTTATATGATGTCCAGTCCATTCTACCCCGTCATTATGTTCATGATATTATTATTATTTAATTTTTTTAAAAGGCTGATGATAGTTAAACTATACAAAAATAGCACCTACGCCACATTACAGCCTAAACACAAATAACAAGTAATTGCATCTGCATTCATGCACAAACTATTGAGAACTAGCATAAGTGTTTGTTTTCCAGTAGATGGCAGCAAACTTCCACTAATATGCACATTCATGTTTTCACCATGAATTAAACTGAGAAATTTAGATATTTAATGTGAAATGTACATAAAATGTTGCTATTTTAAATAAACCTGTATATAAATATCATTACTAATTTCGGCAAATACATTTTAAAATGTCCATATGTCCCCTTAAAACTGCACAACTGTAGAGTAAAAACATTAGGCTATTAAAAAAGTGATATTACATGCGTTTAAAAAAACAGATATGATTCTTTTTGACAAAATACACTGTCTGTGGCCACTGGAGAACCCAGAACAGCTGCTTGCATATAGTTTAAGGTCAAACTGGAATTAGTTAGCGTACATTAGTATTTTACTACTATGCAAATAAATAAACTGTTCATTCATTACACCACTTTACCTCTGTCTTTACACTGCAAAAAATGGGGTGAGAAAAATTATCTTATTTCTGTTTGGGACAGAAACAAGAAACAAGATTTCAATAAGAAACAAGATTATTTTTCTCACCCCATTGACAGATAATTTAGCTTGTTTTAAGCATAAACTCACATAAGAAAAAATATAATTTTACTTATCTAGCAAATGCATCTTGGTTTAAGAATTTTTTGATATTTAGACTAGAAACAAGACAAAAATACTAAATAAGAAGAGCATTTTTGCAGTGTTTCCCTTATCTTGCCTGCATCAGAGGGCTTCTGTTTTTTATGACACTACAATTCGGGTATCCGTCATAAATTATCGGGCAACTTTCCCCGTGTCTACACCTGGAGCGAGCGGCCAAGCACCCTAAAAAATGAAAGCAATCCTGTCTATATTAGATGTGGCGAGAGGCGACGCGACAACAAATTCCCAACGTTAAACTGATCACGCGTTATGTTTCTGACGCACTTCAAGCTCGGCGGGGGAGATTGATGAGGCGGACCGGGAAGATGCGAGGGACTTAGTTAAGTTTTTTTGCGCTTTATTTGGTAATATTTCAAATTAATATGAATAAAATAGAAAGTCTATGCCAGAGTCCTGGAGAGGAGAATTCGGCCGATAGTGGAACCTCGGATTCAGGAGGAACAGTGTGGTTTTTGTCCCGGTCGTGGAACACTGGACCAGCTCTATACCCTCTACAGGGTGCTGGAGGGTTCATGGGAGTTTGCCCAACCAGTCCACATGTGTTTTGTGGATTTGGAGAAGGCATTCGACTGTGTCCCTCGCGGCGTCCTGTGGAGGGTGCTGGGGGAATATGGGGTCCGGGGTCCTTTGCTGAGGGCTGTCCGGTCCCTGTATGACCGAAGCAGGAGTTTGGTCCGCATTGCCGGCAGTAAGTCAGACTTGTTCCCGGTGCATGTTGGACTCCGGCAGGGCTGCCCTTTGTCGCCGGTTCTGTTCATAATTTTTATGGACAGAATTTCTAGGCGCAGCCAAGGGCCGGAGCGTGTCAGGTTTGGGGACCACACGGTTTCGTCTCTGCTCTTTGCGGATGACGTTGTCGTGTTGGCCCCTTCTAACCAGGACCTTCAGCGTGCACTGGGACGGTTTGCAGCCGAGTGTGAAGCGGCTGGGATGGGAATCAGCACCTCCAAATCCGAGGCCATGGTCCTCAGTCGGAAAAGGGTGGCTTGCCCACTTCAGGTTGGTGGAGAGTTCCTGCCTCAAGTGGAGGAGTTCAAGTATCTAGGGATCTTGTTCACGAGTGAGGGGAGGATGGAACGGGAGATTGACAGACGGATCGGTGCAGCTTCTGCAGTAATGTGGTCGCTGTACCGGTCTGTCGTGGTGAAGAAGGAGCTGAGCTGTAAGGCAAAGCTCTCGATTTACCGGTCAATCTACGTTCCTATTCTCACCTATGGTCATGAGCTGTGGGTCATGACTGAAAGGACAAGATCCCGGATACAGGCAGCCGAAATGAGCTTTCTCCGCAGGGTGGCTGGGCGCTCCCTTAGAGATAGGGTGAGAAGCTCAGTCACTCGGGAGGAACTCGGAGTAGAGCCGCTGCTCCTCCACATCGAGAGGGGACAGCTGAGGTGGCTCGGGCATCTGTTCCGGATGCCTCCTGAACGCCTTCCCGGGAAGGTGTTTCGAGCATGTCCAACCGGGAGGAGGCTCCGGGGAAGACCAAGGACACGCTGGAGGGACTATGTCTCCCGGCTGGCCTGGGAACGCCTTGGTGTCCCCCCGGAAGAGCTGGAGGAAGTGTCTAGGAAGAGGGAAGTCTGGGCATCTCTGCTTAGACTGCTGCCCCCGCGACCCGGCCCCGGATAAAGCGGAAGAAGATGGATGGATGGATGAATGAATAAAATAGTATCAGTAATACATTTTGGTGCCCCTATGGATGTCTATTCCGCCTATGCCACGTGCCGGCCCTGACTCTAGTGATGGTGGTGTAGTGATATAAAGCACTCACGCAGTAACGTGCCGACGTGTTTCTCTGCCACATGATCTGAGAACAGCTTCATGAGATCGTCCCGCAGGTCTCGGTTCAGCTTGGTTTCAATGTAGAACTTGTTCTGTAATAAAGTTCAACAGCACATTAACACAGAATTCAGCCGATCTGACAAACAGTGAAAGTGTCCGAACACAGAGTATTATTGACCATATAGATGAAGACGGGGACGATGCAGTGCAGGGCGGCGGTGTACTGCGTCAGAGCCAGGCTGAAGCTCTCGATCAGGTGATCTGGAGGACTGGCCTTCACAAGAGACGGATCCACAGCAGCGGTTATTAACACTCCACATATACATTCATCTAAATACTCATACAATCCATGACAGTTAAACAATTATACGTTTCAATAAAAAAAGTTATTTTTATTAACATTTTTAAATACGGTTTTTAATGCATTACAAAAAAATAAAAAAAGAATCAAATTCATAAAATCTTCAATCTTAAAAACAATAAAAATGAATAAAAAGTCTTATTTTATGCATGCATTATTTTACTGCTTTCACCTTAAAATCATTTTTATAAAATGTAATTAATAAATGACTTAAAAGCAGTAAAATAATGCATGCATAAAGAATTGTAACTCATTTAATAATTACATTTTAACATAATTTTATACATGGCAAAATATGATTTTAGATAAAAGTAGTAAAATAATGCATGTATAAATATTTTTTTTAATCTAAAAATCATATTTTGCCATGTATAAAAATGTGTTATTAATTTTTGTATAACTTTAAAAAAAAAATTACTTATGCATGCATTATTTTACTACTTTTATCTAAAAATCATTTTGCCATGTATAAAAATGTGTTTTAAATGTAATAAAAATGTACATGCATGCATTATTTTGCTTCTTTTATTTAAAAATCATATTTTGCCACGTATAAAAATGTGTCATTTTAAAATGTAATTAATAAATGACTTAAAAGCAGTAAAATAATGCATGCATAAAGAATTGTAACTCATTTAATAATTACATTTTAACATAATTTTATACATGGCAAAATATGATTTTAGATAAAAGTAGTAAAATAATGCATGTATAAATATTTTTTTTAATCTAAAAATCATATTTTGCCATGTATAAAAATGTGTTATTAATTTTTGTATAACTTTAAAAAAAAAATTACTTATGCATGCATTATTTTACTACTTTTATCTAAAAATCATTTTGCCATGTATAAAAATGTGTTTTAAATGTAATAAAAATGTACATGCATGCATTATTTTGCTTCTTTTATTTAAAAATCATATTTTGCCACGTATAAAAATGTGTCATTTTAAAATGTAATTAATAAATGACTTAAAATTATTTGTGCATGCATTATTTTGCTTCTTTTATCAAAAATATATATTTTGCCATGTATAAAAATGTTTAAATGTAATAAAAGTTTACTTTAGAAAAAATATGCATGTGTGCATTATTTTGCTTCTTTTATTTTATATTTAAATGTGTTAGTAAGAAAAGATCTTTAAAAAATATATATATTTATGCATGTATTATTTTGTTTCTTTTATCTAAAAATCTTATTTGCCATGAATAAAAATGTATTTTAAATGTAATAAAATGTACTTAGTTTATGTATGCATTATTTTGCTTCTTTTATTTAACATTTAAATGTGTTAGTAAAAAAAGACCTTTAAAATGATATATATATATATATATATATATATATATATATATATATGCATGTATTAATTTGCTTCTTTTATCTAAAAATCATATTATATATCAATGTAAAAATCCCCAGCAGTTGATTTGAGCGTTGCAGTGTGTGTGTGTGTGTGTGTGTGTGTGTGTGTGTGTGTGTGTGTGTGTGTGTGTGTGTGTGTGTGTTGCTTTCGCTCACTCTCAGGTGTAGATGTGTGGACACACTGACCTGTAGCTCAGAAGACACCTGCTCCAGATGACACGTGATCTTCCACATCAGGTCGTTGTACAGCAGCTCTGAGTGCTGTTGGCACACACACTTATAGACGTGACTGCAGGAGGAGAGAACACACACACACACACACACACACACACACACACGAGCAGGATGAGTCTGCTGCCAGAGGCCAACGGTTCGCTCCTTTAACTGGAGGAACACTGACCTGTAGATCTGCTCGTATGAGATGGAGATGTGGTCCAGTGGGCTTTGAGTGAGCAGATGCTCGATGGCTCGCTCTAGCTTGGGCCAGTAAACCGTCCGGTACTCTTCTGTGCTCATTGCGTTCAAGACTAGACACATGAACACATGAACATCAGGGTCAAACCAACAGAAGCAGCTGATGAGGCCATGATGGTTGAAGTGCTTGAAATATGATTGGAATCTCTTCAAAAAGGAAAATACAGTTAATGCGACGTGCAAATCAGCATAACATTGTAATAAAAACATCATAATTGCGTGTTTGGGACATGGATTTTAATGCGGAGACTTTTGTTTTTGTAATCAGGCTCTCAAAAAGCACATAAACATTTGGATTTAGATTCATCAGCCAATATATCGGTTATCAGCTTTCAAATATAAAGAATTATCGGTCAAAATGTTCATATCTGTGCATCCCCAGTTTTTGGACATGGAAACAAGTATAACAAAAATAATTGTAAAAAATTATATATTTATTACATTTTATTTAAAATAAATATATATACATGGCAAAATATGATTTTTAAGATAAAAGAAGGAAAATAGTACATGCATACATAGGCACAAAATAATGTTTTATTTTTAAATAAGTTTATTAAAACATATTTCCTTCATTTTTGTATAACTTGATTATAATATGATTATATATTTTTTATAATATTAATATAAATATAATTATATAAAACATTACAAAATTATAAAAATATTAATACAATAGAAAATGAATCACATTTTT
>CM042258.1:2855796-2980796 GCA_023566225.1 Romanogobio albipinnatus | reverse complement strand
GTTGCTTGTGCGTCTGAAACCGGCATGCATGTATGATTATCTATATCTGCAATAGACTGAAGCAGAGGATTTTATAGGATTTAGTTTAGTAGAGTGGGGGAAACGCCCCCCTTAACCCTTTAACTGTCACCCCCCTTTTTGAGAATACACATGAAAATGCACTATCCAAACTTAAAGGGCTGTAATTCAAGAATGCTTCGGAATATAGACCTAACTCGTTTTAAAGACGCCACTCTGCAGATTATTGCTGAAGCAATTCAAAATATGAAAGTATGAAAGAGTTATGGAAGTTTAAATTTACTGTAAATGAAAAATACTGTACTAAATATTTTTTATTTCACATGAAATATATATTTTACAAAAAATAATTTACTATAAAATCAAAGCCATATGTCTAACCAATTTGTGTTCCAAATTTGAAGTTGATATCACAAAAATGAAAGTCCCCATGAGATTTTGTTTAGGTGCTGTACCAAAAATAGCCACCGGGTGTCATTCAAATTCCATTTATTGTTTTTTTTAATGCATTTTCTTTAAATTTCTGTCCAAATATCACTTCCATCACAAAACAGTCACCAGATATGGACCCTTGAGACTCAGAGCTTTCCGACAATATGTGTTTTGTCAAGATTGGAAAAGATTTTGATTATAAAGTAGTTAAAATAATTGTTGTAATATGAAACATGACACCGCCCACTAGGGGAGGAGCCCACTAGAATAATTTAGAGTAACGTTTCCATGGTAACACAATGTCCGATTTCAAAACGGTTTTCACAGGATGAAATTTGAGTTTGTAAGCTTTCAAATGATCCCTAATTTATGATAATTACTTAAATATATGATACGAAAAAAGGCGATCAAAAAAAGAGCACCAGGCGTCCCACCTGTGGGACGGTGACGATTAAGAGGTTAAGGAAAATGTGACATTACAGTGAAACAAAACATAAATGTGACTTGAATTGCCATCCCGGTTTTGAGTGAATATGGCAGGAGTTATTCACCAAATATTAAAATTGCGCAGCCTTCATAATTAATTAGTATTTTGACTGAAAATATTTTTGTACAAAGGGGGCGTTATGCCCCAGCGGTGGGGTAAAACGCTCCACAAGGTGGGGTAAAATGCCCCCTTTCTTACCAACCAGTTTGCTTCATAGATCAACAGCAAAATTAACAGACTATAGTTTTTAATCTCTCAAAGTAAAAGGCAAGTAATGTATCAACATGTATATATATTAATATTTATTTGAGGAATGTCCAAAATATCAAAATTTTTACCATTTATATTTATATATAAGCCATGCAAACAAATATGTTGTAATAAATAAATAAACATTAATTCATTAGCCATTCACAGCCATTTTAACATTTAAATGTATACATATAACTAAGCCATGCAAACAAATATGTTGTAATAATAAATAAACAAACAAATAAATATTAAACTTATAAATGTTTATATTTATGTAGTGAAATATATTCAATAAATGCATTAAAAGCCACTGTTTTATCATTGGGTCACCTAACCACCTTCCATCAGTGAGCTAACTGTGCTAACTGCGCTAGCCTAATGCTCACTTGAGGTAATTTTTATTTTTATTTTGTTCAAATATGTTGATTTTACCACCTAGTTATACTGCATTAAGTGTAAAACAAAGGATTTGATAGACAGAAATATGTTATTATAGTAATTATGATAGAGAGGAACTATGCCCTCTGGGGGGCGTTTTACCCCACAAGCTATGACTTTTTTAAAAAAGGTTTAATTTTTAAAATATAATTATATTCCTTATAAATAACATATCCTCTCAAACTACAGACTTCACTATTCATCTCTCATACATCACTGTGATATCCTGCAGAACAATATTCTCTTAAACACTTGTTTATTAATATCTGAAAATTATAGCGTTTACCATGTAATCCTCTTCTCTTCAAATACGTCGCTGGTGTCAGCTTCCCCAAGGAGATTTGTTTATCCCCGTTGTCAACGAAGTGCATAGCAACAGTGAAAATGTATCTTGACTCCCTCTAGTGGTTATTTTGGGAAAAACAGGTGGGAGGCGTTTTCCCCCACTCTACCCTATCATTAACGGTAGATAATTCTGCATATGCTTTTTCTGCAAAAAAATTGGTTAAAGATCTTAACATTATTTTAACATCGTTAATATTATCATCAGAGAATCCTACAGACACATTGCTCAGCTTTTAATGAAAACAGTGAACTCATTATAGACAAGTTCATTGGAAATAAACCATAAACCAATCAGCCATCAAAATAAATAAATTATAAAATGAGTAATAAATTAGCTTGTGTGTTAAATAAACATCAATATAGACTATTTATTCAAACCAAGTTTTAAGTATGCCTAATCGTTATAGGTATTATTTGAAAGCTTAAATTCTCAAAAATCACCCTGTTTTGCAATCGTTTTATAAAAAACACCACATAACTGAATTTAAACTATTTTTAAGAACAGTGAAAATGTTACATTAGGAGTCAAAATGATAAATTGTACATTTATTTAAAATATGGTTATATAATATTCTAGATACATTATTATTCTACAGTATTTGAATACACATAGCTTATCAATCCAACAGTCAACACTGTACGATGTGTACAAATAGGGTTTTTCTTTTGCATTGGTCTGAATCCGGCAGCAGAGTCCCCGAATGAAAAAGCAGAAATCTGTCGGGTTCTCTTCTTTCTTAAACTTTGGTTAATTTAAGCACTTTCTAAGACCAATGTTTGTTTTCACATAATTGCCAGTCCTTGAATACTGTGTCTGAAATTCAAGAACCGTGAACCATGTGTTTTCGTGTAGATCCAAACATTATAATTGCTAAACTAGCACAATACATGAAGTTCAGCTATTGCACATCTTTATCAGACCACCCCAGACTCCACTAGAATGCAGGAAATCACATCTACTTAATCCAACATGTCCTGGGGCTGGACCTTCAGCTATGTCTGCTTCACAGAATGTAGCCAGTATTGTCCATCTCCAGTGGGCTGCCCATATCAACGGCGCTGGGCCGCCCCACAAACCACCATCAAATTAATTTCCAATTCTCTGATATCTGAGCCACCAACTTCTGTGGCTGCGTGTGCGGCAATATCTCCCCAGACAGAATCTCACTCCAAGGTATTTTGAAAAGTTAGCAGGTATGAAAACAACAGTCCACATGTCAAAATAGAAGTCCTCTGCCGATAGACAAAAACAAAATAGAATATTTAAAGAAAATATGTATTGATATGGTAGCATAATAATACCACAGTAAACATTTCTTGCTATCCTTCAAACAAACATTTGACGTCTTGTCCTTTCTACTACAATTCTTCTAACTTTTTATACATTTTATACAAACTTAGGGTCTAATATTGTTTATATTATTATATATATTTTTAATTTATTTTTATACAGAAATGAATGGATTTTCTATCAATCCAGTCATCCATCATCTATCAATCCAGTCATCCATCATCTATCAATCCAGTCATCCATCATCTATCAATCCAGTCATCCATCCATCATCTATCAATCCAGTCATCCATCATCTATCAATCCAGTCATCCATCCATCATCTATCAATCCAGTCATCCATCATCTATCAATCCAGTCATCCATCATCTATCAATCCAGTCATCCATCATCTATCAATCCAGTCATCCATCCATCATCTATCAATCCAGTCATCCATCATCTATCAATCCAGTCATCCATCATCTATCAATCCAGTCATCCATCCATCATCTATCAATCCAGTCATCCATCATCTATCAATCCAGTCATCCATCATCTATCAATCCAGTCATCCATCCATCATCTATCAATCCAGTCATCCATCATCTATCAATCCAGTCATCCATCCATCATCTATCAATCCAGTCATCCATCCATCATCTATCAATCCAGTCATCCATCCATCATCTATCAATCCAGTCATCCATCATCTATCAATCCAGTCATCCATCATCTATCAATCCAGTCATCCATCCATCATCTATCAATCCAGTCATCCATCATCTATCAATCCAGTCATCCATCCATCATCTATCAATCCAGTCATCCATCATCTATCAATCCAGTCATCCATCATCTATCAATCCAGTCATCCATCCATCATCTATCAATCCAGTCATCCATCATCTATCAATCCAGTCATCCATCATCTATCAATCCAGTCATCCATCATCTATCAATCCAGTCATCCATCCATCATCTATCAATCCAGTCATCCATCCATCATCTATAAATCCATCCATCATCTATCAATCCAGTCATCTATCCATCATCTATCAATCCAGTCATCCATCCATCATCTATAAATCCATCCATCATCTATCAATCCAGTCATCTATCCATCATCTATCAATCCAGTCATCCATCCATCATCTATAAATCCATCCATCATCTATCAATCCAGTCATCTATCCATCATCTATCAATCCAGTCATCCATCCATCATCTATCAATCCAGTCATCCATCCATCATCTATCAATCCAGTCATCCATCCATCATCTATCAATCCAGTCATCCATCCATCATCTATCAATCCAGTCATCCATCCATCATCTATCAATCCAGTCATCCATCATCTATCAATCCAGTCATCCATCATCTATCAATCCAGTCATCCATCCATCATCTATCAATCCAGTCATCCATCATCTATCAATCCAGTCATCCATCCATCATCTATCAATCCAGTCATCCATCATCTATCAATCCAGTCATCCATCATCTATCAATCCAGTCATCCATCCATCATCTATCAATCCAGTCATCCATCATCTATCAATCCAGTCATCCATCCATCATCTATCAATCCAGTCATCCATCCATCATCTATCAATCCAGTCATCCATCCATCATCTATCAATCCAGTCATCCATCATCTATCAATCCAGTCATCCATCCATCATCTATCAATCCAGTCATCCATCCATCATCTATCAATCCAGTCATCCATCCATCATCTATCAATCCAGTTATCCATCCATCATCTATCAATCCAGTCATCCATCCATCATCTATCAATCCAGTCATCCATCATCTATCAATCCAGTCATCTATACATCATCTATCAATCCAGTCATCCATCCATCATCTATCAATCCAGTCATCCACCCATCATCTATAAATCCAGTCATCATCTATCAATCCAGTCATCCATCCATCATCTATCAATCCAGTCATCCATCCATCATCTATAAATCCATCCATCATCTATCAATCCAGTCATCTATCCATCATCTATCAATCCAGTCATCCATCCATCATCTATAAATCCATCCATCATCTATCAATCCAGTCATCTATCCATCATCTATCAATCCAGTCATCCATCCATCATCTATCAATCCAGTCATCCATCCATCATCTATCAATCCAGTCATCTATCCATCATCTATCAATCCATTCATCCATCCATCATCTATAAATCCATCCATCATCTATCAATCCAGTCATCCATCCATCATCTATCAATCCAGTCATCCATCCATCATCTATCAATCCAGTCATCCATCCATCATCTATCAATCCAGTCATCCATCCATCATCTATCAATCCAGTTATCCATCCATCATCTATCAATCCAGTCATCCATCCATCATCTATCAATCCAGTTATCCATCCATCATCTATCAATCCAGTCATCCATCCATCATCTATCAATCCAGTCATCCATCCATCATCTAACAATCCACCCATCCATCATCTATCAATCCAGTCATCCATCCATCATCTATCAATCCAGTCATCCATCCATCATCTAACAATCCACCCATCCATCATCTATCAATCCAGTCATCCATCCATCATCTATCAATCCAGTCATCCATCATCTAACAATCCAGTCATCCATCCATCATCTATCAATCCAGTCATCCATCCATCAATCAATCCATTCATCCATCCATCATCTAACAATCCAGTCATCCATCCATCATCTATCAATACAGTCATCCATCCATCATCCATCCATCATCTATCAATCCAGTCATCCATCATCTATCAATCCAGTCATCCATCCATCATCTATCAATCCAGTCATCCATCCATCATCTAACAATCCACCCATCCATCATCTATCAATCCAGTCATCCATCCATCATCTATCAATCCAGTCATCCATCATCTAACAATCCAGTCATCCATCCATCATCTATCAATCCAGTCATCCATCATCTATCAATCCAGTCATCCATCCATCATCTATCAATCCAGTCATCCATCCATCATCTATCAATCCAGTCATCCATCATCTATCAGTCCAGTCATCCATCCATCATCTAACAATCCACCCATCCATCATCTATCAATCCAGTCATCCATCCATCATCTATAAATCCATCCATCATCTATCAATCCAGTCATCCATCCATCATCTATCAATCCAGTCATCCATCATCTATCAATCCAGTCATCCATCATCTATCAATCCAGTCATCCATCATCTATCAATCCAGTCATCCATCCATCATCTATCAATCCAGTCATCCATCCATCATCTAACAATCCAGTCATCCATCCATCATCTATCAATCCAGTCATCCATCCATCATCTATCAATCCAGTCATCCATCATCTATCAATCCATTCATCCATCATCTATCAATCCAGTCATCCATCCATCATCTATCAATCCAGTCATCCATCCATCATCTAACAATCCAGTCATCCATCCATCATCTATCAATCCAGTCATCCATCCATCATCTATCAATCCATCCATCCATCATCTATCAATCCAGTCATCCATCCATCATCTATCAATCCATTCATCCATCATCTATCAATCCAGTCATCCATCCATCATCTATCAATCCAGTCATCCATCCATCATCTAACAATCCAGTCATCCATCCATCATCTATCAATCCAGTCATCCATCCATCATCTATCAATCCAGTCATCCATCATCTATCAATCCAGTCATCCATCCATCATCTATCAATCCAGTCATCCATCATCTATCAATCCAGTCATCCATCCATCATCTATCAATCCAGTCATCCATCCATCATCTATCAATCCAGTCATCCATCATCTATCAATCCAGTCATCCATCCATCATCTATCAATCCAGTCATCCATCCATCATCTAACAATCCACCCATCCATCATCTATCAATCCAGTCATCCATCCATCATCTATCAATCCAGTCATCCATCATCTAACAATCCAGTCATCCATCCATCATCTATCAATCCAGTCATCCATCATCTATCAATCCAGTCATCCATCCATCATCTATCAATCCAGTCATCCATCCATCATCTATCAATCCAGTCATCCATCATCTATCAGTCCAGTCATCCATCCATCATCTAACAATCCACCCATCCATCATCTATCAATCCAGTCATCCATCCATCATCTATAAATCCATCCATCATCTATCAATCCAGTCATCCATCCATCATCTATCAATCCAGTCATCCATCATCTATCAATCCAGTCATCCATCATCTATCAATCCAGTCATCCATCATCTATCAATCCAGTCATCCATCCATCATCTATCAATCCAGTCATCCATCCATCATCTAACAATCCAGTCATCCATCCATCATCTATCAATCCAGTCATCCATCCATCATCTATCAATCCAGTCATCCATCATCTATCAATCCATTCATCCATCATCTATCAATCCAGTCATCCATCCATCATCTATCAATCCAGTCATCCATCCATCATCTAACAATCCAGTCATCCATCCATCATCTATCAATCCAGTCATCCATCCATCATCTATCAATCCATCCATCCATCATCTATCAATCCAGTCATCCATCCATCATCTATCAATCCATTCATCCATCATCTATCAATCCAGTCATCCATCCATCATCTATCAATCCAGTCATCCATCCATCATCTAACAATCCAGTCATCCATCCATCATCTATCAATCCAGTCATCCATCCATCATCTATCAATCCAGTCATCCATCATCTATCAATCCAGTCATCCATCCATCATCTATCAATCCAGTCATCCATCATCTATCAATCCAGTCATCCATCCATCATCTATCAATCCAGTCATCCATCCATCATCTATCAATCCAGTCATCCATCATCTATCAATCCAGTCATCCATCCATCATCTATCAATCCAGTCATCCATCCAGCTAACTGTGCTAACTGCGCTAGCCTAATGCTCACTTGAGGTAATTTTTTATTTATTTTGTTCAAATATTTTGATTTTACCACCTAGTTATACTGCATTAAGTGTAAAACAAAGGATTTGATAGACATAAATATGTTATTATAGTAATTATGATAGAGAGAAACTATGCCCCCTGGGGGGTGTTTTACCCCACAAGCTATGACTTTTAAAAAAAATGTTTAATTTTTAAAATATAATTATATTCCTTATAAATAACATATCCTCTCAAACTACAGACTTCACTATTCATCTCTCATACATCACTGTGATATCCTGCAGAACAATATTCTCTTAAACACTTGTTTATTAATATCTGAAAATTATAGCGTTTACCATGTAATCCTCTTCTCTTCAAATACGTCGCTGGTGTCAGCTTCTCCAAGGAGATTTGTTTATCCCCGTTGTCAACGAAGTGCATAGCAACAGTGAAAATGTATCTTGACTCCCTCTAGTGGTTATTTTGGATACTATCAATCCAGTCATCCATCCATCATCTATCAATCCAGTCATCCATCCATCATCTATAAATCCAGTCATCATCTATCAATCCAGTCATCCATCATCTATCAATCCAGTTATCCATCCATCATCTATCAATCCAGTCATCCATCATCTATCAATCCAGTCATCCATCCATCATCTATCAATCCAGTCATCCATCCATCATCTATCAATCCAGTCATCCATCATCTATCAATCCAATTATCCATCCATCATCTATCAATCCAGTCATCCATCCATCATCTATCAATCCAGTCATCCATCATCTATCAATCCAGTCATCTATCCATCATCTATCAATCCAGTCATCCATCCATCATCTATCAATCCAGTCATCCATCCATCATCTATAAATCCATCCATCATCTATCAATCCAGTCATCTATCCATCATCTATCAATCCAGTCATCCATCCATCATCTATAAATCCATCCATCATCTATCAATCCAGTCATCTATCCATCATCTATCAATCCAGTCATCCATCCATCATCTATAAATCCATCCATCATCTATCAATCCAGTCATCTATCCATCATCTATCAATCCAGTCATCCATCCATCATCTATAAATCCATCCATCATCTATCAATCCAGTCATCTATCCATCATCTATCAATCCAGTCATCCATCCATCATCTATCAATCCAGTCATCCATCCATCATCTATCAATCCAGTCATCCATCCATCATCTATCAATCCAGTCATCCATCCATCATCTATCAATCCAGTCATCCATCCATCATCTATCAATCCAGTCATCCATCATCTATCAATCCAGTCATCCATCATCTATCAATCCAGTCATCCATCCATCATCTATCAATCCAGTCATCCATCATCTATCAATCCAGTCATCCATCCATCATCTATCAATCCAGTCATCCATCATCTATCAATCCAGTCATCCATCATCTATCAATCCAGTCATCCATCCATCATCTATCAATCCAGTCATCCATCATCTATCAATCCAGTCATCCATCCATCATCTATCAATCCAGTCATCCATCATCTATCAATCCAGTCATCCATCCATCATCTATCAATCCAGTCATCCATCCATCATCTATCAATCCAGTCATCCATCATCTATCAATCCAGTCATCCATCCATCATCTATCAATCCAGTCATCCATCCATCATCTATCAATCCAGTCATCCATCCATCATCTATCAATCCAGTTATCCATCCATCATCTATCAATCCAGTCATCCATCCATCATCTATCAATCCAGTCATCCATCATCTATCAATCCAGTCATCTATACATCATCTATCAATCCAGTCATCCATCCATCATCTATCAATCCAGTCATCCATCCATCATCTATAAATCCAGTCATCATCTATCAATCCAGTCATCCATCCATCATCTATCAATCCAGTCATCCATCCATCATCTATAAATCCATCCATCATCTATCAATCCAGTCATCTATCCATCATCTATCAATCCAGTCATCCATCCATCATCTATAAATCCATCCATCATCTATCAATCCAGTCATCTATCCATCATCTATCAATCCAGTCATCCATCCATCATCTATCAATCCAGTCATCCATCCATCATCTATCAATCCAGTCATCTATCCATCATCTATCAATCCATTCATCCATCCATCATCTATAAATCCATCCATCATCTATCAATCCAGTCATCCATCCATCATCTATCAATCCAGTCATCCATCCATCATCTATCAATCCAGTCATCCATCCATCATCTATCAATCCAGTCATCCATCCATCATCTATCAATCCAGTTATCCATCCATCATCTATCAATCCAGTCATCCATCCATCATCTATCAATCCAGTTATCCATCCATCATCTATCAATCCAGTCATCCATCCATCATCTATCAATCCAGTCATCCATCCATCATCTAACAATCCACCCATCCATCATCTATCAATCCAGTCATCCATCCATCATCTATCAATCCAGTCATCCATCCATCATCTAACAATCCACCCATCCATCATCTATCAATCCAGTCATCCATCCATCATCTATCAATCCAGTCATCCATCATCTAACAATCCAGTCATCCATCCATCATCTATCAATCCAGTCATCCATCCATCAATCAATCCATTCATCCATCCATCATCTAACAATCCAGTCATCCATCCATCATCTATCAATACAGTCATCCATCCATCATCCATCCATCATCTATCAATCCAGTCATCCATCATCTATCAATCCAGTCATCCATCCATCATCTATCAATCCAGTCATCCATCCATCATCTAACAATCCACCCATCCATCATCTATCAATCCAGTCATCCATCCATCATCTATCAATCCAGTCATCCATCATCTAACAATCCAGTCATCCATCCATCATCTATCAATCCAGTCATCCATCATCTATCAATCCAGTCATCCATCCATCATCTATCAATCCAGTCATCCATCCATCATCTATCAATCCAGTCATCCATCATCTATCAGTCCAGTCATCCATCCATCATCTAACAATCCACCCATCCATCATCTATCAATCCAGTCATCCATCCATCATCTATAAATCCATCCATCATCTATCAATCCAGTCATCCATCCATCATCTATCAATCCAGTCATCCATCATCTATCAATCCAGTCATCCATCATCTATCAATCCAGTCATCCATCATCTATCAATCCAGTCATCCATCCATCATCTATCAATCCAGTCATCCATCCATCATCTAACAATCCAGTCATCCATCCATCATCTATCAATCCAGTCATCCATCCATCATCTATCAATCCAGTCATCCATCATCTATCAATCCATTCATCCATCATCTATCAATCCAGTCATCCATCCATCATCTATCAATCCAGTCATCCATCCATCATCTAACAATCCAGTCATCCATCCATCATCTATCAATCCAGTCATCCATCCATCATCTATCAATCCATCCATCCATCATCTATCAATCCAGTCATCCATCCATCATCTATCAATCCATTCATCCATCATCTATCAATCCAGTCATCCATCCATCATCTATCAATCCAGTCATCCATCCATCATCTAACAATCCAGTCATCCATCCATCATCTATCAATCCAGTCATCCATCCATCATCTATCAATCCAGTCATCCATCATCTATCAATCCAGTCATCCATCATCTATCAATCCAGTCATCCATCCATCATCTATCAATCCAGTCATCCATCATCTATCAATCCAGTCATCCATCCATCATCTATCAATCCAGTCATCCATCCATCATCTATCAATCCAGTCATCCATCATCTATCAATCCAGTCATCCATCCATCATCTATCAATCCAGTCATCCATCCATCATCTATCAATCCAGTCATCCATCCATCATCTATCAATCCAGTCATCCATCATCTATCAATCCAGTCATCCATCCATCATCTATCAATCCAGTCATCCATCATCTATCAATCCAGTCATCCATCATCTATCAATCCAGTCATCCATCCATCATCTATCAATCCAGTCATCCATCATCTATCAATCCAGTCATCCATCCATCATCTATCAATCCAGTCATCCATCATCTATCAATCCAGTCATCCATCCATCATCTATCAATCCATCCATCCATCATCTATCAATCCAGTCATCCATCCATCATCTATCAATCCATTCATCCATCATCTATCAATCCAGTCATCCATCCATCATCTATCAATCCAGTCATCCATCATCTATCAATCCAGTCATCCATCCATCATCTATCAATCCAGTCATCCATCATCTATCAATCCAGTTATCCATCCATCATCTATCAATCCAGTCATCCATCCATCATCTAACAATCCAGTCATCCATCCATCATCTATCAATCCAGTCATCCATCCATCATCTAACAATCCAGTCATCCATCCATCATCTATCAATCCAGTCATCCATCATCTATCAATCCAGTTATCCATCCATCATCTATCAATCCAGTCATCCATCCATCATCTAACAATCCAGTCATCCATCCATCATCTAACAATCCAGTCATCCATCCATCCATCATCTATCAATCCAGTCATCCATCCATCATCCATCCATCATCTATCAATCCAGTCATCCATCATCTATCAATCCAGTCATCCATCCATCATCTATCAATCCAGTCATCCATCCATCATCTAACAATCCACCCATCCATCATCTATCAATCCAGTCATCCATCATCTATCAATCCAGTCATCCATCCATCATCTATCAATCCAGTCATCCATCCATCATCTAACAATCCACCCATCCATCATCTATCAATCCAGTCATCCATCCATCATCTATCAATCCAGTCATCCATCCATCATCTATCAATCCAGTCATCCATCATCTATCAATCCAGTCATACATCCATCATCTATCAATCCAGTCATCCATCCATCATCTATCAATCCAGTCATCCATCCATCATCTATCAATCCAGTCATCCATCATCTATCAATCCAGTCATCCATCATCTAACAATCCAGTTATCCATCCATCATCTATCAATCCAGTCATCCATCCATCATCTATCAATCCAGTCATCATCTATCAATCCAGTCATCCATCCATCATCTATCAATCCAGTCATCCATCCATCATCTATAAATCCAGTCATCATCTATCAATCCAGTCATCCATCATCTATCAATCCAGTTATCCATCCATCATCTATCAATCCAGTCATCCATCATCTATCAATCCAGTCATCCATCCATCATCTATCAATCCAGTCATCCATCCATCATCTATCAATCCAGTCATCCATCATCTATCAATCCAATTATCCATCCATCATCTATCAATCCAGTCATCCATCCATCATCTATCAATCCAGTCATCCATCATCTATCAATCCAGTCATCTATCCATCATCTATCAATCCAGTCATCCATCCATCATCTATCAATCCAGTCATCCATCCATCATCTATAAATCCATCCATCATCTATCAATCCAGTCATCTATCCATCATCTATCAATCCAGTCATCCATCCATCATCTATAAATCCATCCATCATCTATCAATCCAGTCATCTATCCATCATCTATCAATCCAGTCATCCATCCATCATCTATAAATCCATCCATCATCTATCAATCCAGTCATCTATCAATCCAGTCATCCATCCATCATCTATAAATCCATCCATCATCTATCAATCCAGTCATCTATCCATCATCTATCAATCCAGTCATCCATCCATCATCTATAAATCCATCCATCATCTATCAATCCAGTCATCCATCCATCATCTATCAATCCAGTCATCCATCCATCATCTATCAATCCAGTCATCCATCCATCATCTATCAATCCAGTCATCTATCCATCATCTATCAATCCAGTCATCCATCCATCATCTATCAATCCAGTCATCCATCCATCATCTATCAATCCAGTCATCCATCCATCATCTATCAATCCAGTCATCCATCCATCATCTAACAATCCAGTCATCCATCCATCATCTATCAATCCAGTCATCCATCCATCATCTATCAATCCAGTCATCCATCCATCATCTATCAATCCAGTCATCCATCATCTATCAATCCAGTCATCCATCATCTATCAATCCAGTCATCCATCCATCATCTATCAATCCAGTCATCCATCATCTATCAATCCAGTCATCCATCCATCATCTATCAATCCAGTCATCCATCATCTATCAATCCAGTCATCCATCCATCATCTATCAATCCAGTCATCCATCATCTATCAATCCAGTCATCCATCCATCATCTATCAATCCAGTCATCCATCCATCATCTATCAATCCAGTCATCCATCATCTATCAATCCAGTCATCCATCCATCATCTATCAATCCAGTCATCCATCCATCATCTATCAATCCAGTCATCCATCCATCATCTATCAATCCAGTTATCCATCCATCATCTATCAATCCAGTCATCCATCCATCATCTATCAATCCAGTCATCCATCATCTATCAATCCAGTCATCTATACATCATCTATCAATCCAGTCATCCATCCATCATCTATCAATCCAGTCATCCATCCATCATCTATCAATCCAGTCATCTATCCATCATCTATCAATCCAGTCATCCATCCATCATCTATAAATCCAGTCATCATCTATCAATCCAGTCATCCATCCATCATCTATCAATCCAGTCATCCATCCATCATCTATAAATCCATCCATCATCTATCAATCCAGTCATCTATCCATCATCTATCAATCCAGTCATCCATCCATCATCTATAAATCCATCCATCATCTATCAATCCAGTCATCTATCCATCATCTATCAATCCAGTCATCCATCCATCATCTATCAATCCAGTCATCCATCCATCATCTATCAATCCAGTCATCTATCAATCCATTCATCCATCCATCATCTATAAATCCATCCATCATCTATCAATCCAGTCATCCATCCATCATCTATCAATCCAGTCATCCATCCATCATCTATCAATCCAGTCATCCATCCATCATCTATCAATCCAGTCATCCATCCATCATCTATCAATCCAGTTATCCATCCATCATCTATCAATCCCGTCATCCATCCATCATCTATCAATCCAGTTATCCATCCATCATCTATCAATCCAGTCATCCATCCATCATCTATAAATCCATCCATCATCTATCAATCCAGTCATCCATCCATCATCTATCAATCCAGTCATCCATCCATCATCTATCAATCCAGTCATCCATCCATCATCTATCAATCCAGTCATCCATCCATCATCTATCAATCCAGTCATCCATCCATCATCTAACAATCCACCCATCCATCATCTATCAATCCAGTCATCCATCCATCATCTATCAATCCAGTCATCCATCATCTAACAATCCAGTCATCCATCCATCATCTATCAATCCAGTTATCCATCCATCATCCATCCATCATCTATCAATCCAGTCATCCATCATCTATCAATCCAGTCATCCATCCATCATCTATCAATCCAGTCATCCATCCATCATCTAACAATCCACCCATCCATCATCTAACAATCCACCCATCCATCATCTATCAATCCAGTCATCCATCCATCATCTATAAATCCATCCATCATCTATCAATCCAGTCATCCATCCATCATCTATCAATCCAGTCATCCATCATCTATCAATCCAGTCATCCATCATCTATCAATCCAGTCATCCATCATCTATCAATCCAGTCATCCATCCATCATCTATCAATCCAGTCATCCATCATCTATCAATCCAGTCATCCATCCATCATCTATCAATCCAGTCATCCATCATCTATCAATCCAGTCATCCATCCATCATCTATCAATCCAGTCATCCATCATCTATCAATCCAGTCATCCATCCATCATCTATCAATCCAGTCATCCATCATCTATCAATCCAGTCATCCATCCATCATCTATCAATCCAGTCATCCATCCATCATCTATCAATCCAGTTATCCATCCATCATCTATCAATCCAGTCATCCATCCATCATCTATCAATCCAGTCATCCATCCATCATCTATCAATCCAGTCATCCATCCATCATCTATCAATCCAGTCATCCATCCATCATCTATCAATCCAGTCATCCATCCATCATCTATCAATCCAGTCATCCACCATCATCTATCAATCCAGTCATCCATCCATCATCTATCAATCCAGTTATCCATCCATCATCTATCAATCCAGTCATCTATCCATCATCTATCAGTCCAGTCATCCATCCATCATCTATCAATCCAGTCATCCATCATCTATCAATCCAGTCATCCATCCATCATCTAACAATCCACCCATCCATCATCTATCAATCCAGTCATCCATCCATCATCTATCAATCCAGTCATCCATCATCTAACAATCCAGTCATCCATCCATCATCTATCAATCCAGTCATCCATCATCTATCAATCCAGTCATCCATCCATCATCTATCAATCCAGTCATCCATCATCTATCAATCCAGTCATCCATCCATCATCTATCAATCCAGTCATCCATCCATCATCTATCAATCCAGTCATCCATCATCTATCAATCCAGTCATCCATCCATCATCTATCAATCCAGTTATCCATCCATCATCTATCAATCCAGTCATCCATCCATCATCTATCAATCCAGTTATCCATCCATCATCTATCAATCCAGTCATCCATCCATCATCTATAAATCCATCCATCATCTATCAATCCAGTCATCCATCCATCATCTATCAATCCAGTCATCCATCCATCATCTATCAATCCAGTCATCCATCCATCATCTAACAATCCACCCATCCATCATCTATCAATCCAGTCATCCATCATCTATCAATCCAGTCATCCATCCATCATCTATCAATCCAGTCATCCATCATCTATCAATCCAGTCATCCATCCATCATCTATCAATCCAGTCATCCATCCATCATCTATCAATCCAGTCATCCATCCATCATCTATCAATCCAGTCATCCATCCATCATCTATCAATCCAGTCATCCATCCATCATCTATCAATCCAGTCATCCATCCATCATCTATCAATCCAGTCATCCATCATCTATCAATCCAGTCATCCATCATCTATCAATCCAGTCATCCATCCATCCATATAAAAATCCATTTATTCTTTAAGCAGCCCATTATATCTTTACCTTGAAACCTTAACAGCACTTTGCATTAATAAACCTAGAGATAACGCCTGCATAAAGATGTGCCGTTCTACTACGCAACTGATCATCCTGCAGATTATTTTCATATTTTATTACCAAGCAAAATACTCTACTATTCGTAATGAAAACTTACATGCATCATGTACAGTAGTTTGCAGTATTTATTACAGTATCTCGCAGGCGGGTGAGTAAAAACAGTCAGAAATGCTACATTTGTGAAGTCTGTATTGTCTGAACAAATTTGGTGACAGTTTAGCTGCATTTACGTAAACAAAAGTCTTGTTTTTGAACATTAAAGAAGTGAGAATATGAAAATACAACAAAACTGCATGAGGGAATCGCGTCGATATTATAACTTCATAAAGCAGCGTCATAAATATCTTAATGCCCAGATTAATGAGAGCAATGGCACTTGTGTCCATAAACAAAACTGATTAAGTGCTTGAGGAGAGGAATTACAACAATGTGAAAGCATGTAAATAATTTATTTCTATATGTTTAAGAACTGAGAACTAATGGCAAACGTGCGTTTTATGGGTCTTCAACAAATGTGTGCTGGACATGAGCAGTGACCAGATCCAACAAGGTGACAAAAAGCAAACTATACAGAAAAAAAGTGATCTTTGGTTTGAAAATCATTCCCTTTTTTATCCCAAGCAATTACATGGCAAGGTCAACTCAGGCAGAAACATTCACCGGAATCAAACGTGTATTTTACATCGAAAAATGCAAAAATACAAAGGTTTATAAGCCAAACAAGAGAGATGTTGCATGCATTAGAAGACATAACAGGAGGGAGGGAATACAAAAATATATAAAAGAGCCGCGAGCACATGAGCTGGTGCGCGGTTGTGTTTTAGAGGTGGTGTGTGTCTGCTGTGCAGTCTGTCTGAAGGCGCTTGTGTTCACTGGCTTGTACTGTCTCTGGGTCCTTCTCCGTCAGCGGCGCAGCGTCTTCCTCCGCCTCACTGTCCTCGTTGTCGTAAGCGTCCGCGCTGCAGCGAGAGCCGTCGCTGTCGCTGCCGCAGGAACTGGAGGTCTCGTCTTCTGAGCTGGAGTAAACCTCGGCCCCGTGGAAAATGTAGCGGTTCGGCGATTGAAATAAATAATGAGAGGCTGCAAAACAGGAGCAGAGACAGTTACATCATGCTTTTGAAAAACATAAAACTTTATAAAGATAATGTATATCTGATTCCTTTTATTTTAAGCATATTTTAGATGAACAGCTACTTTATAATAGACAAATGATTGTATGATGGAACGCTCACGCCAAACGATTTGATATGGATGGGTGGATGGATATATGGATGGATGGACAGATGGATGGATATATGGATGGATGGATGGATATATGGGTGGATGGATATATGGATGGATGATAGATGGATGATATATGGATGGATGATAGATGGATAGATATATGGATGGATGATAGATGGATGGATGGATATATGGATGGATGGATATATGGATGGATGGAGATATGGATGGATGGATGGATGGATATATGGATGGATGGATAGATATATGGATGGATGGATGGATGTATGTATGTATGGACATATGGATAGATATATGGATGGATAGATGGATGGACATATGACTGGATATATATATAGGATGGATGACATGGATGGATGGATATATGGATGGATAGATGGACATATGGATGGATGGATAGATGGATGGATGGACATATGGATGGATGGATGGACATATGGATGGATGGATATATGGATGGACAGATATGGATGGATATATGGATGGATGGATGGATAGATATATGTATGGATGGATAGATGGATGGATGGATGGATATGGATGGATGGACAGATATATGGATGGATGGATATATGGATGGATGATGGATGGATGGATGGACATATGGATGGATAGATATATGATGGATATATGGATGGATGATAGATGGATGGATGGATATATGGATGGATGGATGGATGGGTGGGTGGATGGGTGGATGGATGGACATATGGATGGATAGATGTATGGACATATGGATGGATAGATGGATGGATATATGGGTGGATGGATATATGGATGGATGATATATGGATGGATGATAGATGGATAGATATATGGATGGATGATAGATGGATGGATATATGGATGGATGATAGATGGATGGATGGATATATGGATGGATGGATATATGGATGGATGGATGGATGGATGGATGGATGGATGGATAGATATATGGATGGATGGATGGATGTATGTATGGACATATGGATAGATATATGGATGGATAGATGGATGGACATATGACTGGATAGATGGGTGGACATATGGATGGATGGATATATGGATGGATATATGGGTGGACATATGGATGGATGGATATATGGATGGATATATGGATGGATAGATGGGTGGACATATGGATGGATGGATATATGGATGGATGGATTGATATATAGATGGATGGATGAACATGGATGGATTGATATATGGATGGATGGACATATGGATGGATGAATTGATATATGGATGGATGGACATATGGATGGATGAAAGGACATATGGATGGATGGACATATGGATGGATGGACATATGGATGGATGGACAGATGATATATGGATGGATGGACATATGGATGGATGGACATATGGATGTGTGGATGATATATGGATGGATGATTGATGGATGGATTGATATATAGATGGATGGACAGATGAATGATATATATATATGAATGGATGGTTATATAGATGGATGGATGGATGGATATATGGATGGTTATATGGATGGATGGCATCTATCCATCCATTCATAAAAACAAAATAAAAATAATATAATAGAAAATCTATCCATCCATTTCTGTATAAACATAAATAAAAAAATAGTGTATATATACACTCACCTAAAGGATTATTAGGAATACCTGTTCAATTTCTCATTAATGCAATGATCTAATCAACCAATCACATGGCAGTTGCTTCAATGCATTTAGGGGTGTGGTCCTGTTCAAGACAATCTCCTGAACTCCAAACTGAATGTCAGAATGGGAAAGAAAGGGGATTTAAGCAATTTTGAGCGTGGCATGGTTGTTGGTGCCAGACGGGCCGGTCTGAGTATTTCACAATCTGCTCAGTTACTGGGATTTTCACGCACAACCATTTCTAGGGTTTACAAAGAATGGTGTGAAAAGGGAAAAACATCCAGTATGCGGCAGTCCTGTGGGCCAAAATGCCTTGTTGATGCTAGAGGTCAGAGGAGAATGGGCCGACTGATTCAAGCTGATAGAAGAGCAACTTTGACTGAAATAACCTCTCGTTACAACCGAGGTATGCAGCAAAGCATTTGTGAAGCCACAACACGCACAACCTTGAGGCTACAACAGCAGAAGACCCCACCGGGTACCACTCATCTCCACTACAAATAGGAAAAAGAGGCTACAATTTGCACCAGCTCACCAAAATTGGACAGTTGAAGACTGGAAAAATGTTGCCTGGTCTGATGAGTCTGGATTTCTGTTGATCATTCAGATGGTAGAGTCAGAATTTGGCGTAAACAGAATGAGAACATGGATCCATCATGCCTTGTTACCACTGTGCAGGCTGGTGGTGGTGGTGTAATGGTGTGGGGGATGTTTTCTTGGCACACTTTAAGCCCCTTAGTGCCAATTGGGCATCGTTTAAATGCCACGGCCTACCTGAGCATTGTTTCTGACCATGTCCATCCCTTTATGACCACCATGTGCCCATCCTCTGATGGCTACTTCCAGCAGGATAATGCCCCATGTCACAAAGCTCCAATCATTTCAAATTGGTTTCTTGAACATGACAATGAGTTCACTGGACTAAAATGGCCCCCACAGTCCCCAGATCTCAACCCAATAGAGCATCTTTGGGATGTGGTGGAACGGGAGCTTCGTGCCCTGGATGTGCATCCCACAAATCTCCATCAACTGCAAGATGCTATCCTATCAATATGGGCCAACATTTCTAAAGAATGCTTTCAGCTCCTTGTTGAATCAATGCCCCGTAGAATTAAGGCAGTTCAGAAGGCCAAAGGGGGTCAAACACAGTATTAGTATGTGCTCCTAATAATCCTTTAACAAACAATATAATAAATACAAAATAATGTAAATAACACTTATAATAAAAACAATATCTAAGTATATATATATATAAATTAAAAATATACTGCAATAATAATACTATACTGTATAATAAAATAATAATAAAAAATAATATTAATATAATGAATACAAATAAAAATGTAAAAACAATGCATAAAAGCATAACATAATATAAATATAATTAAAAAAAACCAAAATATAACATTTATGATTAAAAAAATATCTCTAGAGTTAAAATCGTAAAGTAAATCAAAATTACATTATTAATTTTTAATAAAATGTTTTAAAGATTTTTTTTGTAATTTGCACTAATAAACGTACATTCTAAAAATGTATTAAAAAATAAAAAATAACCTCCGAGTCGTTTGCTGATTGGACTCTGACAGATTCGGCTCCTCCAGCGCCGCCTCCGCATCTCAACACAGTGGCGATCGGCCGTCTCCTCGTCCTTCCTGCAGTGCGTGTCATCAGTAGCGTCCAGTGCGTCCGCCCCGGCACACGCTGCTGTCCTACAGGGACTCGCCGGCTTCGGGGAGCGCTCGATTGAGCTGGAGTCCACCTCGCCCGTCTTGGCTTCCGGTGAGGGCTCTGGACGAGGGCTTGGAGAAGACGCCATCGCCTCCTCCCGTTTGGGAGACAGTGAATTCTGACTATCAGTGATTCGCACGTCCTCTGTGGCGGCCTGAGCGAGATCGGGGTCTGTGGATGTGCTCTCAGCAGACGGGGCGGCCGGTTTCTCTGTGATCTCGCTGAGACGTGACGAGTTGTAGCACAGCTGCTCAAAGTCGCCACCCAGGCGATGGCACAGTTCGTTCACGATGACGTCACAGTCTCCGAGCAGCTCCACGTCGAAGTTCAGGTGTGGCAGCGGCTCGCGGTTTATCAGGACTTGAGGCACGTCATGAGGTATAGAGCCTGCAGGAAGAGACAGATAGAGAAAACAAACCTCATGTCACTTCATGAAAGATAAAATCATGGTAATTAGTGATCGACCGATATATCGATTTACCGATATTTTCCCCGATATTTAAGCATTTTACCATAATCGGATATCGGTTTTGTAATATCGGATTCACCGATAAACGGCCGAAAATTTTGTGGGCGTTTTGAGAATTGCGCGCAGGATCGCCATTACAGCGCATCTGAGGCGAGACGAGACAACGGCGTGCACAGGTAAAGAATATGTGCAGAATATGTGCATGCTTTGCTGTAATTAGTAAACTTTATTTAACATAAGTCATTAATACACAAATTAGATGCTACATAAATGCCTGTGCATTTATGTCCTCACAATAAGTGATTGTTATAAATAAAATGGTTTGTTCAGTTCAGTGGTGTTGTAATCGTGTCAAAAACAGAAGAATAACAGTAAATAAATATCGGTTATCGGGCACATAAAAACAAAAATTATCGGTTATCGGTTCTAAAAAACGGTGTTAATTTTGACAGCAAAGTCTTTAGTACAAATACATAGTCTTTTGACTAAAATGCCATTTAATTTTAGTCATATTTTAGTCACCTTAATTGTTTTTAGTTTCAGTCTAGTTTTAGTCGACTAAATCTACAGTAGATTAAGTCTCCTAAAATCTAATGAGTTTAGTTAAATTGTAGTACATTAAGCATTTAAGCCTTACACACCAGACTGTATCTATATACTTTTTATAACTTTGCATTTCTGTTTTAGTTAATAGGCCATATCAGGTTAAGCTAAAGCTTCAAATAATTTTGTTTATTTATTTTTTTAATTTAATTGAACATTTATTTAATTTCAAGTAACAAAGATTTTTTGTAATGGTTTTAGTGAACTATTATAACCCTGATACTTTATTGAATGTGTCAAATACTGGTCTTTCCTCCTGACTATGAATTAAATGGGAATTAAATTAAATACAGTTTATTGTGTTACCAATTATATATAATTATAAACCAGCTGGAAATACAACGGGACTCTTATTTTGAAAGGTATGCGCCTTACTATTGCAGTTGCAGCTGCTCATTCAAGTTCAGATGAGGATATAAAATATGCATTGTTACAACCGTCTAAAACACATTACTATTACTATTGTCATGATTCATCAGCATTAGTTCATAAACAATTGCCTGACATAAATGTGTGTTATTGATTGATTGTGAGCCGCTCTGGAGCGCTGGATTGGGGATGCGTGAGCCTGTAGGCCGTGTGTTCTCCAGCGGTTAGATCAGCACGTTTATGTGCGCATCTGTTACACAGGACATCAGTTCTGACTGGATCTCTTCCCTAATCGGCCCTCCCTAACATTTTCATCTCGTTTTTATTTGTTGACGAAAATGACAGTTGATTTTCGTCATAGTTTTTGTCATCCAACACTAGTTTTTATTTAGTTATCGTCTCGTTTTCGTCAGTGAAAAAAGGTTGTTGACGAAAATTATGACGAAAATTATTCGTCAACGAAATTAAAACTGCTAAAAGAATCAATATCGGTCGATCACTAATGGTAATACTATGCCATAACTTTATTTTCTACTTCTGAAAGAGAAGGAACGTACTGGGAATAAGAGCCACTGGCCGCACTTTCAGCGAGGAGCCGATCACAATGAGAAGGTCCACCTCGTCTTTGTCCTGCTTCATGGCTCTGTGGAAAAACTCCGGAAGATTTTCGCCAAAGAAGACGATGTCTGGTTTCATGATGGCGTACGGGATATCTGACGGACACCTCGGACAGTGAGGAACAACCTGCAACAGAACAACAACGGTTTCACAAGCCGCAACACACTTGAGAGCACGTTCAACGTTTTAAAACACTCCTTTCATGTAACACATTTGCATAATTCCAGCCTATGGTTTTCATAGGCTGCCCGTGAACAACGTCTGCTTTGCCCCGCCCTCAAACACTGCAGTTGTAGCAGAGACTGGAAGAGTTTGGGTTGTGTTGTTCATGTCTTTTTTCAGCAAAAACAACGACATTGTGACTGTTTGTATCCCTGTGTATCAAGTGCTGAGGAAGAGCTGAAATTCAGATCGCCATTGGCTGTGAATAACACTGATGATCTCTATTAGTGGGTGGGATATATTCGGCAGCAAGTGAACATTTTGTCCTCAGAGTTGATGTGTTAGAAGCAGGAAAAATGGGCAAGCGTAAGGATTTGAGCGAGTTTGACAAGGGCCAGATTGTGACGGCTAGACGACTGGGTCAGAGCATCTCCAAAACTGCAGCTCTTGTGGGGTGTTCCCGGTCTGCAGTGGTCAGTCTCTATCAAAAGTGCTCCAAGGAAGGACCAGTGGAGAACCGGCCACAGGGTCATGGGCGGCCGAGGCTCATTGATGCACGTGGGGAGCGAAGGCTGGATCAAACAGACGAGCTACTGGAGCTCAAACTGCTCAAGAAGTTAATGCTGGTTCTGATAGAAAGGGCTCAGAATACACAGAGCATCTCAGTTTGTTGCGTATGGGGCGGCACAGCCGCTGACCAGTGCCCATGCTGACCCCTGTCCACCGCCCAAAGCACCAACAGTGGCACGTGAGCATCAGAACTGGACCACGGAGCAATGGAAGAAGGTGGCCTGGTCTGATGATCACGTGTTCTTCTACATCACGTGGATGGCCGGGTGCGTGTGTGTGGCTTACCTGGGGAACACATGGCACCAGGTGCACTATGGGAAGAAGGCGTGGCGGCGGAGGCGGTGATGCTTTGGGCAATGTTCTGCTGGGAAACCTTGGTTCCTCCATCCATGTGGATGTGACTTTGACACGTCCCACCGACCTAAGCATTGTTGAGACCATGTCCAGCCTTTCATGGAGACGGTATTCCCTGTGGCTGTGGCTCTTTCAGCAGATAATGCGCCGCCACAAAGCACAAATGCTTCAGGAATGCTTTGAGGAGCACAACAACGAGTTTGAGGCGTTCCCCAGATCTCAATCCAATCGAGCATCTGTGGGATGTGCTGAACAAACAAGTCCGATCCATGGAGGCCCCACCTCACAACTTACAGGACTTAAAGGATCTGCTGCTAACATCTTGGTGCCAGACACCACAGCAAACCTTCAGGGGTCTAGAGGAAGCCATGCCTCGACGGGGGACCAACACAATATTAGAAATGTTACGCCTGATCGGTGTATATGATTCCACCCAATCAGCATATCTTTGTAAAATGGCACAGCTTGTATCTGAATGTAAGCTTTTAACATCTGACAATCAAGTATTATATTATGATAATCAAGCACACTTTAGTAATTAGAACTAAAATGGACTGGCCGTCTGGCCAATCAGAGCAGAGTAGCTCTCAGAGAGGCGGGGTTTAGAGAGACTGAATCTTCGAACGAACCGTTTTCAGACTCTTTGAGAAAAGAGCAGTGGATATTATGAGAAAATGTACTATTTTTTTTACCCTGGACGCATGTAAAGACAACATTAGGAATCTTTAAAATAGCATAATAGGGACACTTTAAAAGTACCTGGTTGAATATATCCTCCCTTACAGCCTCACAGTCAACCTTATGTTTACAGACCAGACAGGAAGCGGTCGCAAAAGAACCTGAAACAAACAGTTAAAGACAAAAGATAAATACATAGTCTGGATAACGACAGAACGATGAATGATGACAGCAGATATGTACCGTGACACTGGATGATCTTCTGGATTCCAGCGGCCTGCTCCAGTGTGTCGATGTTCTGAGTGTAGTTCCTCAGTAGCCGCCCCTTCTTATCCAGCATTGATATGAACGTGTGACACGGAGACGGCTGGAACTGCCCAGGGTAGATTTCCTACAGTATGATGAAACAGGGGATGCTGTTGTTTATCTTCATGGAAAGACGTCAGAGGAGAATGATAGGATGGATACATTTAGTTTGAATTTAAATGGAGTCTAATTAAAGGTGCAGTGTGTACATTTTAGCGGCATCTAGTGGTGAGGTTGTGAATTGCCACCGCTCAAGCCTCCTTTCAGAGCACGTAGAGAAGCTACGGTGGCCAACACAGGACAAAGATGTCGTCGTCTGAGACAGCAGACAGTAGCGAGCACTCTATAGAGCAGTTTATCCCTTTAGGGCTACTGTAGAAACTAGGGATGTCACAAGAACCGGTACTTCGGTACCAAGTCGGTATTGAAATTTAAAAAATGTGACGATACCAGCATTTCTGTAGTACCGACTCCCGAGTATATTCGGTCCCCGCAGCTGCGTTCAGCGGCTTCCGTGTTTATCTAAGCGCAGAGCTCCAGACTGTAGCCGGATATATACTCGTGTATGTGAATATTAAACTGCAAAATACTATTTAAATATTACTCCTGCATGTTCTGCGTCTCTGTGTGAGTGACGGGCGCAGATGCGCAGGCGCACACACACACACGCACGCACGCACGCACGCTGTCTTTGTAGTAGGGCTGCAAGATTTGTGGAAAATATTAACTAATTGCGATTATTCTGGTTAAAATTGCGGCTGCGATTTATAATGCGATTTTTATTTTATTTTTAATTTTCACAAATGAAAAGTGTGTATATAACATTTTGTGTTTATATATATTAATACGATTAATAGGGATGCCACAATTCTCAATATAATATTGAACCGTTTGGTACGGCATTCACGGTTCAATACGCGCTTGTGAATTGCGTTTTTTTTTCCGGTTTTGCATTTAATTAATTATTTTTCTACAAATTCTATCGTTTGCCTCCTCCATCCCAATATACTGAACAACGCGACATACATTCACATCACATGTTAGTGGTAGAGTTATACTCACGGGACACTATAGTTATTCACAATCACCAAAGTTCATTATTTGCATGCGTTTTAAAGCCTTGCCGGCTCATTCGCGTCCGCGTTTTTAACATGCACTTTTCCGAGAGCGCGCACTAAACGCCTGTCAAACACGTGATTACTGGACTAAGTAGTCTTACTGTGCTAATACTGTCAAATACACACAAGGTTAACATTAACACAGCCAGTTATGTCTAAAGTGAAAGTAAAATCGGCGTGTCTGTATATTAGATGCACGCAGGTCTTAAATTGACAGCAGCGCAGCCTATAGTGAACACGCTGTCCTTAAAGGGACAGTTCACCTCTAAAATTGTGTCATTATTTACTCACTCTAATGTTGTTCCAAACCTGTGTTCATTTCTCGATGACAGAATTTTCATTTTTGAGTGAACAATCCCTTTAATGTTAATACAACAACAAAAGACAAAGAGAAAATCACTCACTGCTGACTGAAAAACTAATACAGCAGTTAAAAATTAAGAATAGAATAGCAAAAAAACTGATGTGACAAGCCATCAGAACCGAACCGAACCGAAAACCGTGGTTAAAAACCGAGGTATGTATTGAACCGTGGACTAACTGTATTATTGCATCCCTAATGACTAATAATTATAATTATTAGGATTATTATTATTATTGCTAAATAAAAATATCTAACAAAATAAGAAATATTACTATTACAATAACGAAAAGAGTATTTAAGAATAAAAATACAATATAATAATAATAATATTTATTTTTTTATATTGCAGACAGCCTATGACTAAAAATGTATCTGAAAATTGGCTTTTTATCTGTGATATCAATTTCTTTAAGTCTTTAATATGAAATATGAGCCTCTTTTGCATCCACTGTGGGGATAAAATCTCCTGTACATTGAAGAAAAACATATGGATTGTCTTAAATTTATTAGAGAGAAGTCTTATTTGTTACCCAAAAGTTTCATTCATACTGGAAGCCAGAGGACGCCCTCGAGCAGAAACTCCACATTTCCCTCAGAGAAGTAATAGCTGTCAGGAAATCCCTAATGTGTGTGAAGCTAGCGCTGTGTAAGTTAGCAGAGCTGAATATAAAGATAGAAACGCTTTGATTAACTGCATCAGGATATGGTGTATTTGATTTCTTCTCGGGTATTTTCATAATAATAAAGTATGCAGTGCTGATTATCTGCCTCATTCTGTGAAGAGAAGCCACATCAGCTCACAAACACCCGACTGACGATATGAAGTGAGTTAAAACGGGTTATTAAACGTATTTTGTTGGACAACATATTACTAGTTTGTGAAGATGTTTGACACGTATTGCTTTTTCAAACGCACATTATAATCGACTCAAACTCGCAGTGCTTTCAGACGGAGCAGCGTTTACTACTGATCACTGACACGCTGTGCATTTATTTATTTAATTAAAATCGCAGCCTTTGTGCTTTCATAATCGCACATAACCCAAAATCACGATTTCGGTTCGATTTCGATTAATCGTGCAGCCCTACTTTGTAGTCTCTGCCGTGTGTCGCTATATGAGGACACAAACGCATAAACCGTCACTTCATGATTTGAGAAAACTGTTGTCATATGAACACAGACACTCAAAGGTGTTCACGGCAACCCGTCAAAATAAAAGTTTGGTTTAATAAAAGTATAAAGTAAAATAAAAGTATATTAGGCTACTGTTGTTCAGTAGATTTAGCTATGTCTATGTAATAATAATTAGTCTCTACTAATAATAATAATAATTATGCTTAGATGGTTGCTTATTTTTCACTTGATCTTTTTTATAAACAATGTTTATGTATTATTTATTTATAATGGTTATCATCATAAATAATAAACTTATTGAATTTAGATTTTTTTAAATAGTTAAATAAAAAATGTTTTTTTAAAAATTTGCGCTGTGGTACAGAGTAGAGCCCGACTAATATATCGGCAGGCCGATATTATCGGCCGATATTAGGCATTTTCCAAACTATCGGTATCGCCATTTATGATGGCCGATAAATTAATATTAAAAAAATAATAATGGACAAAACACCGCTCAACCACATTATGAGTGTTGGCGTTTCATAGTTTGTCCACCAGAGGGCACTTTACAACGTGCCGGTTGGCAACACCAGCTGATCCAGCCAGAGTCATGCTGCGCACTATTCACAACTGAGATCATCCGTGAAGTGCATGATAAACTGGCACCAGTGTTAATTTCGTTGACGAATAATTTGTGTCATAATTTGTGTCAACAACCTTATTTCACTGACGAAAACAAGACGATAACTAAATAAAAACTAGTGTTGGATGACAAAAACTATGACGAAAATCAACTGTGAGGGAAGAGATCCAGTCAGAACTGATGTCCTGTGTAACAGATGCGCACAAATACTTTTATTTAATATATTTAATATATTATGTTCCTCTGTTCTGTTGTGACAATAAAACAAACAAGTTATAACTACAAATACTATCTTGGCCGATATATCGGAATATCCAAATATTTGTATCGGTCGGGCTTTAGTACAGAGTACCGTAAAATTTGTAAGGTATTGGTACTGACTACTGGAATTTTGGTGTGGGGACATCCCTAGTAGAAACATGGTGGCACAAAATGGCGTCTTCACTGTAAGGGACCTGTGGTGTGTGTAGATAGAAACGGCTCATTCTAATGGTGCGTTCACACCGGACGCGATTTGCGCGAGTGATTTACATGTTAAGTCAATGCAGAGACGCGAAATGGCATTCTGCGGCGAGATTCGCGCGAATGAAGCGGCGAGATTCGCATGATTGAGGCGGCGCGAATGACGCGAATTGAGCGTTTTGAACACGCGAATCGCTCAAGTTGAAAAATCTGAACTTTGGCGGATATTCCGCGCCACGTTAACCAATCACGAGCTTGCTCTAGTAGTGGCGCATTTACAAGCGGAGGCAGAAATCCAAACAACAATGGAGGACAAGATAATCGTGGCCGTATGTGGATACCCGGAGCTCAGTCGGAAGTACTGCTGAAAGCGGCCGTCGTCCAGGCGCAGCTCCTGGAGGAGTTGATGAAACTCACCGAGCTGGGTGCGCTTCTGGAGGATCTGATGGACCCAGACACGGCGCCGAACGAGTCTACGCCGCTTTTCAGCCTTCCACAGCAAATAAAGCACAGCTACCCTCTCAACAAAATCTATGTCAGCCATTTCACAACGTGACTGGAGCAGAAAAAAAGAGCCAGAGCCAGCGGCAAATGTGAGAAGGACTAGCCGAGGAAAGGCGGGTCTCGCCGGGTAAACGAGCGCGGAATGTCACTGATCGCCTGGATCTCACAACTCCGAAAACGCCACATAAAATGCTCAAATAGGCACTCTTTTTATAAATTAACCACAGATTTTAGCTTTAAACAACTATATTATCGCCTGAAAAAGTCTTTACACTACGTTTTGTCACACATTAATAGTAGTATTTTTTACAAAAAAGACGTCAAGTGACCGAGACGAGCTGGCTCATATAGGCTCATATAGGGCAGAAGCCCCTCCCATGACGCGAATTCGCGTCTGTTGTGTAGTTGTCACACGCGAATTTCATGCGCGATTCGCACTAATTTCACGCGTGAATGAAGCGAGTAAACTCAAAATGTTCAAGCGTCCACCTTCGCGCGATCAGCGCAAATTATTAGCGCGAATCGCGTCCGGTTTGAATGCCATATAAGGTAATAAAAACATAACGGTCTTTAAACTCCACTTTAAAGATAGTTATGTATATTATATTGCATTTCTGTTAATAGATCCTCATACATATTACACACTGCACCTTTCATTGAAATCATGAAACGTAATTTAACAACAATTTATTAAAAGTTTAACAAAAATTACATGTTTAGGGCCCTATGAAATGCGTTTTATTTATTTCTCAAATTCCATTTATAATAATTTTTTACCATATTCTGTGTTTTCTGTATTTTAATGGTTTAATTAAATTTTAATAATCAAAAAGCATGTCTAATTAATTTACTTTATATTTTGTGTTTATTTCTATCAAATTCCCCCAGAAATTATGTGTTGTGTATTTAAATTTTTCTGGCAAGCAAATTAAATTATCAAATTATCTTTAATCATATACATTAAAAAAAAAATAAAGTGCTGCACAACAGAGCTTAACTGTTAAGATTAAAACATGGAAGAAAAAAAGAGAGATTATTCCCTTAAAAAATAACATTTTAATATTAATTATTATCTGTTAGCATTATTATTACTTTGAAACGTAGCTAAATTCTTCTGTACAACACTAACATATTTTAAACTAAACCGAACTTTTATTTTGACGGGTTGCCGTGAACACCTTTGAGTTATGTCTGGATTCATACCGGACCTGAAATCATAGAGTTGTTGTATTACAAATTTTCTGAAACATTATGTTTAAATATGCAAATGAGGCATTGTGTAATTAAATATGCTAAAAAAAAGCCAGGTTCAAAATCCAAGTTCATTTTGTTGAGATATGTGCAGATGAAACTAGATGAAATGTGTATTTTTGGACGTTTTCGTACCACTAGTCACATTATGGAAGCAAAATAGACAATATTGACCTTTGTATAATATTGCCTGTAGCGTCTTGCCTTATTTCAAATGCATGTTTTCCATTCTTGGCAGAAATGCAAATGAGAAGACAGCGCATCAAACCTTGGCAAATTTGAAAAACGGCCTGGGATCTCTTCTAAAGTAGTCAATGTCAAACATGGCTTGAGGATCGGGAAGGTCAGGAAAATCCACAGCGAGTCTAGCGTATATGCCATCTCTAGAGCGAAAGTCAGGGATTCCACACGACACGGACACCTGCGGACACAAGAGGAACACGTCAGTTTTCAGCAAACGCAAACGCCAATACAGAAAGAGTTTCAGAGCAGAGATCAAAAACACACCCCAGCGCCGGTGAGCACGAGAACCTTCTTTCTCTCATTCAGGAGTCGGACCACGTCCTCTAACGTGTTGATGTCTTTGCGTTTTTTCCTCTTGGGCGGTTCTGAGATGTTGATGATGATCTGCCACAGGGTCATGTCGTCCAGATCCGGTGGAAGGACCGTTTCGGGGAGCAAGTCTTTCAAAATGGCCCTCGGGTCAGTTCCTCTCATGATGTGCTGCTGAATGAACCGATAGGATCCTAAAAGAAAAACATCAGTGTTAATTTCGTTGACAAATCATTTTCGTCAATTTTCGTCAACGACCTTTTTTCCCTGACGAAAACGAGACGATAACTAAATAAAAACTAGTGTTGGATGACAAAAGCTATGACGAAAATCAACTGTCATTTTCGTCAACAAATAAAAACGAGACGAAAATGTGAGGGAGGGACGATTAGGGAAGAGATCCAGTCAGAACTGATGTCCTGTGTATGCGCACATTTGATTTGAGCTGATCTAACCGCTGGAAAACACGGCGCTGTTGCGCTTCTACAGGCTCACGCATCCCCAATCCAGCGCTCCAGAGCGGCTCACAATCAATGAATAGAGCACATTTATGCCAGACAATTGTTTATGAACTAATGCTGATGAATAATGATGATGTTAATATAATAATATGTTTTAGACGGTTGTAACAACAAATATTTTATCTCCTGAACTTGAATGTGCTCCTGCAACTGTAAGGCGAAGACATTTCAAAATAAGAGTCAATGTGTATTTCGAACTTGTTTGTAATTAAAAGTCACGCATTATATATTCGTTTTTGGTTACACAATAAACTGTATTTAATTTAATTCCCATTTAATTCATAGTCAAGAGGAAAGACCAGTATTTGACACATAAAGTATCAAAGATCAGGGTTATAATAGTTAACTAAAAATCTGCATTACTTGAAATTAAATAAATGTTAACTGAAATTAAAAAAATAAACTTATTTGAAGCTTTAGCTTAACATGATATACTAACTAAAGCAGAAATACAAAGTTATAAAAACTATATAGATGTTTTTAAAAACAAACAAAAAAGTGAATTGAGCTCTGTTTTGTGTATTTTTAATGTCAAAAACAAAATTCAATTCAATTCAAATTTATTTGTATAGCGCTTTTCACAATACACATTGTTTCAAAGCAGCTTCACAGAAAGTGCATTTCATAAATGTACAGTAAAAATGTTAGAAAGACAATGTTAAAGAAAAATTTAATGATGTCAAAATGTCAGTTCAAGTGACAGTCGGTTATGTGATGCTTAAATGCTTAATGTATTACAATTTAACTAAACTCATTAGATTTTAGGAGACTTAATCTACTGTAGATTAGACTAAAATCTTATGATATTTAGTCGACTAAAACTAGACTAAAACTAAAAACAATTCAGGAGACTAAAATATGACTAAAACTAAATGGCATTTTAGTCAAAAGACTGACTAAAACTAAATCAAAATCAAAGTCACAATTAACACTGAAAAACATGCTTTCATTTCATTCACAAAACACTAAATTCCAGAGCAAACCAAAGAAAAAGTATTCGAGGTGTAATGGTGCGTTCACAACAGATGCGAATTAAGCGAATAAATCGCTTAGTAGTTGGGCGATTGAACATTTTGAGTTTACTCGCTTCATTCATGTGTGAATGAATCGCGACAGGCCTAATCCACATATGATTTTGTCCTCATTGTTGTCACTACTAGAGCAAGCTCCTGATTGGTTAACACGGTGCGAATATCCGCCAAAGTTCAGATTTTTCAACTTGCGCGAATCGCGTCAAACGCTCAATTCGCACCGCTTCATCCGCACAACGAATTGGAGTAAAAACAATTTTATAATTAGATTAATGCAAAAACTGCCTTATGTGAAGTTAACATGTTTGCACACAATGTGTGATTTGAGTGTTGATTATTATATCTAAACATGAAGAGCAGCTGAGTTTAGGCTAATAGTTTGGGCTCTTTCCATTAATATTATAGTAATGTGAAGTAAGGGCACACTATAGTTTACAGCATTATCTTTAAGACTATAATTTAATTTATTTAAGGACAGACACAATTTGTTCAGTAAACCACTGTTTAATAAAAATAAAAAAACCTATTTTAGATTGAGTTGTCTCTCCCCTGCTGTACCGAACCGGTATCCTTAATAAATATGTATAATTGTGCACATCTTACCGTTCATTTTTAAAATCTTGCAACATGCAAATGAACTAAACTTACCGATCTGCGGTTGAGGCGTCCAGTCACTGGAGCTGGCGCGAGAAGAGCAGTCATCATCATCATCGCGAAGAAGATCAGGTGACGTGAACCCATTGGGATGGACACCTTCGTCAATTAACTCTGTGTGCAAACCACACAAAACATGATTTCAGAAACATCTCCATTTATAAAATACAACTGACCTATTATGACCTCTGACCTGTAAAGTTGTGTTGATCTGAAAATTCAGCTTTGTCCCCGTTATGATTGAATCACAGGACCGGATACCAGTAATTTGCCAAGAGATCTCTTATTTATTATTTTTATATGTCAGACATAGTAGAGACATTGAAAAGTTCCTGTCTCATGCCAGCTGTATGTTTCTCCATTCCTCCATTTCTCTCCCCTCTCCCTTCTCCATCCTCCCTTGTCCCTCTCTCCCTCTCGTCTCCCATCTTCCATCTCCCATCTCCCATCTGAGGCAGGACACTCAATTTGAATGTTATATACTATTAGCAGAGGATCTTACTAGGAGGAAACTTCCTTAGAAGGAAGAGAAACATGCGTCCTATGTTTAAAATAGAGCGTATACATCATGCTTACATATGTTGCACAATCCACTTTCCTTATAAAGAATCAGTTGACAATACATCATGGAACAGATGCATGCTACTGTATGCATCAGTGGAAACATGTTCTGTAAGTATGCACATTCCTGTATCAAATATAGCTCATCCATGTCTCTCCTTGGGACACATGTTCAGAAACAGTCTGACTTTACATTGTACATTATACAAATAATTATAAAAAATAATAAAACATAATAATACCAAATAAAAATAGCATTAAACAATAAAATTTCGATCTTCAAGTTGCCAGAATAATAATCATACGCTGTTTGTTAATTGGCCAGAGGAGAACTGGCACCCCATCTGAGCCTGGTTTCTCCCAAGGTTTATTTTTCTAACTAACTATTCATTGTTTTATCATTAAAAAACCCTAAAAACTCACTTGTCCGGCCAGTTCCCCTGCTCAGCTTCACACAGAATATGAGCTCCGGCCCTTTAAGAGCTGCACGGACCACATTCATTGTAACACCCGATCTCTCACTCAGCTCTGTATACGTTCACCAAAGACATATCCGACTGCGTTTACCCGAATACTCGCCAGGACGTGCATTTTTACATATTTTTGACCATTCAAACTAGGGCTGAACGATTTTGGAAAAAAATCTAATTGCGATTTTTTTTTAATCAATATTGCGATTGCGATTTAATATGCGATTTTTTTTTAAACTCTTTATCTTCTGTATTATTCAACAATACATCATTGTATAGTAATGGTGGAAATCTTTAATTGGTACCTCACGATCCGATTCCAAAACAATTCTTGAACTTTTTCCTTATTAATTATTAATAATTTATTAAAAACTTAAAATGTTTTTTATTATGATATATGTAATTATAAGCTTTTTAAAATAAACTACACATTATAACATTTTAATTAAAACAATTGCATGTTAATAATTTTAAATATATAAACTAATATAGCTGCAAAACATAAGCTCGTAAATCATAAAGAGGAACAAAGAAACATATGACAAGCAATGAACAAAGAGTGCTTTCAGTGTTTAAGAGTGTCTGAACTGTGAGTGATCTTTCTCTTTCTCAGCTTTACTGTTGTTTGATTACTAAGGGTGTAACGGTACACTAAACTGACGGTTCGGTCCGTACCTCGGTTTTGAAGTCCCGGTTCGGTATGGATTCGGTACAGCAGTTTTACAAAATTGCTTTTTATTAATTTTTATTCAACAGTGGTTTAATGAAAAAAATTGTGTCTGTCCTTAAATGAATTAAATTATAACTAAAAGTTTCTTAAAGATAATGCTGTAAACTATATAGGGAGCCCTTACTTACATACAGCTATTAAAGATTAACAACAGAGCCCAAACTATTAGCCTAAATTCAGTTGCTATTTATTTTTAGATATAATAATCAACACTCATAAGATTCACATAAGGCAGTTTTTGCATTAACTTCTAAATCTAATTATTTTTATTCGTTGTTGAAATATAATCATTTAGTGGCTGTAATTTTCATGACAGGTTTATTTAAACATACATTAAATAAACAAGACATCACTAACAGGCTAAGTAGTATATAATTAATATATAACGGCTAATATAATGAATATAACGGCTAATATAATGAATATAACGGCTAATATAATGAATATAACGGCTAATATAGTGAATATAACGGCTAATATAATGAATATAACGGCTAATATAGTGAATATAACGGCTAATATAATGAATATAACGGCTAATATAGTGAATATAACGGCTAATATAATGAATATAACGGCTAATATAGTGAATATAACGGCTAATATAGTGAATATAACGGCTAATATAGTGAATATAACGGCTAATATAATGAATATAACGGCTAATATAGTGAATATAACGGCTAATATAGTGAATATAACGGCTAATATAATGAATATAACGGCTAATATAATGAATATAACGGCTAATATAGTGAATATAACGGCTAATATAATGAATATAACGGCTAATATAGTGAATATAACGGCTAATATAATGAATATAACGGCTAATATAGTGAATATAACGGCTAATATAATGAATATAACGGCTAATATAGTGAATATAACGGCTAATATAGTGAATATAACGGCTAATATAGTGAATATAACGGCTAATATAGTGAATATAACGGCTAATATAATGAATATAACGGCTAATATAGTGAATATAACGGCTAATATAGTGAATATAACGGCTAATATAGTGAATATAACGGCTAATATAATGAATATAACGGCTAATATAGTGAATATAACGGCTAATATAGTGAATATAACGGCTAATATAATGAATATAACGGCTAATATAATGAATATAACGGCTAATATAGTGAATATAACGGCTAATATAATGAATATAACGGCTAATATAGTGAATATAACGGCTAATATAATGAATATAACGGCTAATATAGTGAATATAACGGCTAATATAATGAATATAACGGCTAATATAGTGAATATAACGGCTAATATAGTGAATATAACGGCTAATATAGTGAATATAACGGCTAATATAGTGAATATAACGGCTAATATAATGAATATAACGGCTAATATAGTGAATATAACGGCTAATATAATGAATATAACGGCTAATATAGTGAATATAACGGCTAATATAGTGAATATAACGGCTAATATAATGAATATAACGGCTAATATAGTGAATATAACGGCTAATATAATGAATATAACGGCTAATATAATGAATATAACGGCTAATATAATGAATATAACGGCTAATATAGTGAATATAACGGCTAATATAATGAATATAACGGCTAATATAATGAATATAACGGCTAATATAATGAATATAACGGCTAATATAGTGAATATAACGGCTAATATAATGAATATAACGGCTAATATAATGAATATAACGGCTAATATAGTGAATATAACGGCTAATATAATGAATATAACGGCTAATATAATGAATATAACGGCTAATATAATGAATATAACGGCTAATATAGTGAATATAACGGCTAATATAGTGAATATAACGGCTAATATAATGAATATAACGGCTAATATAATGAATATAACGGCTAATATAGTGAATATAACGGCTAATATAATGAATATAACGGCTAATATAGTGAATATAACGGCTAATATAATGAATATAACGGCTAATATAGTGAATATAACGGCTAATATAATGAATATAACGGCTAATATAGTGAATATAACGGCTAATATAGTGAATATAACGGCTAATATAGTGAATATAACGGCTAATATAATGAATATAACGGCTAATATAATGAATATAACGGCTAATATAGTGAATATAACGGCTAATATAGTGAATATAACGGCTAATATAATGAATATAACGGCTAATATAATGAATATAACGGCTAATATAGTGAATATAACGGCTAATATAATGAATATAACGGCTAATATAGTGAATATAACGGCTAATATAATGAATATAACGGCTAATATAGTGAATATAACGGCTAATATAATGAATATAACGGCTAATATAGTGAATATAACGGCTAATATAGTGAATATAACGGCTAATATAGTGAATATAACGGCTAATATAGTGAATATAACGGCTAATATAATGAATATAACGGCTAATATAGTGAATATAACGGCTAATATAATGAATATAACGGCTAATATAGTGAATATAACGGCTAATATAGTGAATATAACGGCTAATATAATGAATATAACGGCTAATATAGTGAATATAACGGCTAATATAATGAATATAACGGCTAATATAATGAATATAACGGCTAATATAATGAATATAACGGCTAATATAGTGAATATAACGGCTAATATAATGAATATAACGGCTAATATAATGAATATAACGGCTAATATAATGAATATAACGGCTAATATAGTGAATATAACGGCTAATATAATGAATATAACGGCTAATATAATGAATATAACGGCTAATATAGTGAATATAACGGCTAATATAATGAATATAACGGCTAATATAATGAATATAACGGCTAATATAATGAATATAACGGCTAATATAGTGAATATAACGGCTAATATAGTGAATATAACGGCTAATATAATGAATATAACGGCTAATATAATGAATATAACGGCTAATATAATGAATATAACGGCTAATATAATGAATATAACGGCTAATATAATGAATATAACGGCTAATATAATGAATATAACAGCTAATATAATGAATATAACGGCTAATATAATGAATATAACGGCTAATATAATGAATATAACGGCTAATATAGTGAATATAACGGCTAATATAGTGAATATAACGGCTAATATAGTGAATATAACAGCTAATATAATGAATATAACGGCTAATATAGTGAATATAACGGCTAATATAGTGAATATAACGGCTAATATAGTGAATATAACGGCTAATATAGTGAATATAACGGCTAATATAGTGCATGTATTCAGTGTAAGAGTTGATTTCTCTAGTGAGCTACAGCTGTGGACACTGAATGACTTCTGAGTAAACGTGATTCTGCATGACATTGTTTACAAGCAGTTTTATTGTCTTTCCGCGGTTGAAACACAGATGGAGCGATTACACGACATATGATACATTTCAGTAAGTTGTAATGTATCCTCAACATACCTTAAGATGTATTAATTTATGTTTATTCTTTAGGAAGAGATGATCGCATTGACTCGCGCGCCGCCGCTTTAAGTTGATCTGATACGCGTCTATCAGTCACGTCACATTAAAGAGTTAAAACGGCATTTATCGTTTGAATTTCGTGATAAAATGGACTGAATACTTAATATGTTCGAGTGGGAACTCGGATTGAAGTGTGTTCCGCGCTTACAACAAGCCGACTGTTAACTGTTAAAGATTACATTCATAACCGTTCGGTACACGCGTGCACCGTACCGGAAGCCCTGTACCCAAACGGTTCAATACGAATACGTGTACCGTTACACCCCTATTGATTATTAATGATGACATCATCATAGACAGCGGGAGACCTGCATTCACACTAATGCACAGATCTCTTTTGAAATATAAGATGTTTTTGCCCTGTCTGTTTAATTCATTAAGACATTACTGATGGTGTTTACCATCATTTATTTTTCTCCATTAGGTCTCCTGATGGGGTTTTGGTTTCCTTGCCACTGTTGCCTCTGGCTTGGCGTGCTCAGTTGGGGACACTAATTTTTTCAACTAAACATCGAAATAAATATAATTGTTAAACTAAATTAACCATATAAACTAAATTACTGATCTAAAGCCCACACTGTCACCGTATGGAAATTGAAATGAACTGATGACATCACCATTTTCTCCAGATACGGCTGAATAAAATTTTAATTTTAATTAATTTTAACACTGTAAAGCTGCTTTGAAACAATCTGCATTGTTAAAAGCGCCATATAAATAAAGTTGACTTGACTTACTGTATTACACCAGACTATGTGCATTTCTTTGACTTATAATAATTCTACTCAAATTGAATCATAACTACTCTCTACATAAAATACATAAACGAATACATATACATAAATATACAAAATACATAAATAAGCAAGGTAATGTGAAACTAGTATGAGTAATTTAAACATCTGTGCAGGAGTTACAGGTTCATTCATCAGCACGTTGCTTTATGAATCTGAAGAGTATTTCATCTGGTTTATTAAACTAATTAATATTAAAGTGACTAAATATATTTTAATATTTAATTAGTAATGTGAAAATATTTGATAATTGCAAATATCGTGACAGAATATGATTTCACAACAGCAGAACAGCAGAGTTGACATGACATGCCAAAGCAGTGACAGATAATAATAATATTAATAATAATAATAATAATAAAAAATTAACTAAGAGAATAAGTAAATAATATATAATAATAAATACTGAATTAAAAATAATTATAAATAATGACAAATAAAATATATAATATTTATTAAAAATTTAATGTAGTTGTAATAATAATAATAATAATAATATTTAATTAGTGAATAATTAATTAATAATAAAATAAAATATTTGATTAAGAAACAATGACATTATATTAAAATATATCAATTAGTCCAGAAAAGAAGGGCATTAAAGTGACTAAATATATTTTAAAAATATTTATGGAGTTGACATGACATGTCAAAGCAGTGACAGATAATAATAATAATAATAATAATAATAATAATAATAATAATAATAATTAACCAACTGAATAAGTAGACAAATAATATCTAATAATAACAATAAAATATGGATGTAAATATACATCAAATGTAAAAATATATAATTATATTTAATTAGTGAATAATGAATTAATTAAATAATTAAGAAACAATGACATTATATTAAAATATATAAATTAGTCCAGAAAAGAAAGGCATTAAAGTGACTAAATATATTTTAATAAAACATGTAAATAAATGTACAAAATATTTATAGAGTTGACATGACATGCCAAAGCAGTGCCAGATAAAAATAATAATAAACTGAATAACTAAATAATATATAATAATAACAATAAAATATTTAATTAAAAATGTAATTATATAAATAACAATAAAATAATATCTAATAATTATTTAAATTATATAAATTATATTGAATATAACTAATTATTATTATTATATTTTATTAGTGAATAAATAATTATTAATAATAAAATATTTGATTAAGAAACAATGACATTATATAAAAATATACCAATTAGTCCTGAAAAGAAGGGCATTAAAGTGACTACATTTAATTTAATAAAATTAATAAAAATAAAATCATAAAATATTTAAGGAGTTGACATGATATGTAAAAGCAGTGACAGATAATAATAATAATAATAATAATAATAATAATAACTAAATAGGTAGATAAATAATATCTAATAATAACAATAAAATATGTAATTAATACGTTTAATTATATAAATAAAATATAAACAACAATTAAATATATAATAATGATTTAAATTATATAAATAATTAAATATAATAATAATTATTATTATTAATATTACATTGTATTAGTGAATGAGTTATTAATAATAAAATAAAATTTAATTATTATTATATTGTATTAGTGAATAATGAGTCATTAATAATAAAATCAAATATTTGATTAAGAAACAATGACATTATATTAAAATATATCAATTAGTCCAGAAAAGAAGGGCATTAAAGTGACTAAATATATTTTAAAAATATTTATGGAGTTGACATGACATGTCAAAGCAATGACAGATAATAATAATAATAATAATAATTAACCAACTGAATAAGTAGACATAATATCTAATAATAACAATAAAATATGGAATTAATAAAAATTTTAATATACATAAAATGTAAAAATATATTATTATATTTAATTAATGAATAATGAATTAATTAAATAATTAAGAAACAATAAAATATATCAATAATAACAATAAAATAAAATCTAATGGTTAATTAAATTATATAAACAACTCAATCAGTTGCTATTACCGGGACATTAGATAATCATTCAAACCCCACAAACGTAAAAACTGCGTGAACAAGCGGTAAACCGGTTCGTTATCTTATCGCGTGAGATAAACACAACTCCTAAAATAGCCGATAATTGTAATAAATCAATAGTGCTGTACCGGAGAGCTCCGGCTGTGGTTCGGCGGTCTGACCGGGTTCGGTGCGCTTGTTGTTGTTGTTGTTCCGTGAGGCCTGTTGGGTCTCGTCCATCAGCGCCGGTTCCGCCTCCGCCGGCCCGGTTCCGCCAGCAGCGCTGTGCTCCGAATCACCGGGCGGATCCAGGAGTCTCGGCCTCTTCAGAAGCGGCTCATCCAGCTCAGCGGCGTCGGCGGGTTCGGCCCGTTTATTTTCGCCGTCCGCCATCTTCGCCAGGGAGTGAGTGAATGGAGGAGGGGCGCAGGAGGACCTTCCGGTAATGATGTGACGTGACGTCACGAGCCGATGGACGCGCGTCGCTGGCTGCGTCCGTACAGAGCACGTGACTGCCCCACAGTAACAAATCCTTCCGTTTACGGTACTTTATTGGCATAGTTATGTTTACATTCAACACCAGACAAATATCATGATATTCTCATAGAATAACGACAAAAATATCATGTATTATTAAAGCGGAACATGTCCAAAAGCCTTGGGAATTGGTACTTTTAGTGAAATTTTATCAACATCTGTGTGAATAATTTATAATATACTTAAATAAACCCTGTATGTATAAAAAGTGAACTATTTTATTGATTTAAATCATAAGTTTGGTAGTTGAGCATGAGTCAAGGCCATTTAAAAGCCCCGCTACCGTAAAGCTCCGAATACTTGCGCGCAAAGAAAGGCGTTAAAGTGACTAAATATATTTTAATAAAACATTTAAATAATAATAATAATAATAATAAAAAAGCATTAAATATTTATGGAGTGGAGTTGACATGTCAAAGCAGTGACAGATACTAATAATTAACTGAATAAGTAAATAAATAATATACAATAATAATAACAACAATAAAATACTGAATTAATACAAATTTAAATATATAAATAAAATAAAAATTATCATTATATTTAATGAGTGAATAATTAATTAATTAAATAATTAAGAAACAATTAAATTATATAAAATATATCAATAATAACAATTAAATAATAATTAATAATCAATTAAATTATGTAAAAAAATATCAATTAGTCCAGAAAAAAAGGGCATTAAAGTGACTAAATATATTTTAATAAAACATTTAAATAATAATATTAAAAAAGCATTAAATATTTATGGAGTGGAGTTGACATGTCAAAGCAGTGACAGATACTAATAATTAACTGAATAAGTAAATTAATAATATACAATAATAATAATAATAATAATAATAATAATAATAATAATAATAATAATAACAACAATAAAATACTGAATTAATACAAATTTAAATATATAAATAAAATAAAAATTATCATTATATTTAATGAGTGAATAATTAATTCTTTAATAATAAAATATTTAATTAAGAAACAATTACATTATATAAAATATATCAATAATAACAATAAAATAATAATTAATAATCAATTAAATTATGTAAAAAATATATAAATTAGTCCAGAAAAAAAGGGCATTAAAGTGACTAAATATATTTTAATAAAACATGTAAATAAATGTAAATAAAAAAGCATAAAATATTTATGGAGTGGAGTTGACATGACAAAGCAGTGACAGATACTAATAATTAAATAACTGAATAAGTAGATAAATAATATAATAATAATTAATAATAATAAAATACTGAATTAATAAAAAATTAAATATATAAATAAAATAAAAAAATAATTATCATTATATTTAATTACTTAATTAATAATAAAATAAAATATGTAATCAAGAAACAATTAAATTATATAAAAATATCAATAATAACAATAAAATAATATATAATCATTAATTAAATTATATAAACAACTAAATATAGCCTAGTAATAATAAGAATAATCATTTGCTTCAGTTTAAAGTAGTTTATTGGCATAATTATGTTTACACTCAACACCATATTCTCATGGAATTACGTCAAAAATACAATTCCATTATATATATATATATATATAAATACCATATTAAAGCAGAACATGTCCAAAAGCCATGGGAATTGGTACTTTTAGTGAAATATTATCAACATCTGTGTAAATAACTTTTAAGATACTTAAATAAACCCTGTGTGGAAACTATTGATTTAATTCAGATGTTTTTTTTTATTTGTAATAACAAGTACAAGTAAGAAGTAATAACAAATAATAACAATACAATCAACAACAAAACAACAACAACAAAAATGTGGTAGTTGAGCATGAGTCAGAGCGTCTGTGTGACGAAGGCCATTTAAAAGCCCTGCTACCGTAAAGCTCCAAATACTTGCGCGCATGCGCTCTCGATCCACTGCTACAGGCGGACTGAGGAATTCATTTAGGAGAGTTTACGGTAATGTGTGTTGTAGTTGTTCAGTGTAGGAGGCATGGAGGCGATACTGAACTGCAGAACGGAGGATTTGGAGGATTATTATGGGCTGCTCGGCTGTGATGAACTGTCAACGGTAAACACACGAGTTACAAGAACTTATGATAATTATTACGGGGTTGTGTTTTTATAATTTCTGCTAGTTTAGCACGGCATCTTAAAGGACAAATGTTATTGTTATAATCGCAACATATATGCAACATCTGTTGTTAGTAATGTGAAAAGATTTGATAATTGCATTCATGTGCACGTGACAGAATATGATTTCACAACAGCAGAACAGCCTGTTGCCTGTGACATCATCAGTCGTCATAACAGTCGTCATAAATTCACAGAATCGCGATATGCTAGTAATAAATAATATGCGTTTCTCTCAGCCTGAACAGATTGTCAATGAGTTTAAAGTGAGAGCCCTGGCCTGCCACCCTGACAAACACCCGGAGAACCCCAAAGCAGGTACACATTTTATTTTATTTTTTGTGCAAATGTCATATTCTTTGATTTTGCATCAACAGAGAACATACCTAACATATCATACAATGGTTGGTACTTTGATGTACACCATAGCTATGAATGATGTTCATACTCATGCATTAGTTGCAATGCATTTTGCACAACATTCGCATTTGTCAATTGATTTAGGGTTTCTAAACGAGTAATATCGCACGGCTGTGATTCGGCCGTGGGTAATCACTGATATACAGCCATATTGCACGTCTACGAGTGTGATATTGAGTATATATAACAGTTCGACGGCACAAAAGTGTAAATAAAATCCGAAACAACAACAGAGTGTCTTTAAAACCCTCTTTAGTGAGGAACTACTTTCTTCCGCCGACAGTTGAACAGTCGATTCGTGAGTATTATTATGAGAGAGATCGACTAAACGAGTCGATTACCTGCATCATATATGGCATTCATTCTTCAGGCCGATGTCCATGATAGTATATCCATTATAAAATCCGTTGGAAAGCAATATCTTTATCCTTTTAAAAGATTGACAGCTGAAACAACTTTCTTGTTTACAACCACCCTGCTGAAAAATCCAGCTAAAACCAGCCTAAGATGGTTGGCTGGTCTTAGCTGGTTTAAGATGGAAGTAGCTGGTTTTAGCAGCCTGGCTAAACTGGTCTCCCAGCCTGATTTAGCTGGTCAAGCTGGTTTTAGATGGTCTCCCAGCCTGACTTAGCTGGTCAAGCTGGTTTTAGATGGTCTCCCAGCCTGATTTAGCTGGTCAAGCTGGTTTTAGATGGTCTCCCAGCCTGACTTAGCTGGTTAAGTTGGTCTTCCAGTCTGGACAAGTTGGTGGCCAGCTGCTTTTAGCTGGTCTCCCACCCTGGCTTATCTGGTCAAGCTGGTCTTCCAGCCTGGTTTAGCTGGTTTTAGCTGGTCTCCCAGCCTAACTTAGCTGATGAACATTTTACCTAATTACAAATTAATCAGATTACATGGTCCATATACAGATATAAATTATTTGTCTAAACACCCAGTGGCAGAAAAAATAGGGACAGTCAGCCAGCCTGACCAGCTAAAATCAGCGAAGACCAGCTAAAACCATCAAAGACCAACAATTACCAGCTAAGACCAGCCTGACCAGCTAAGACCAGCAATATCCAGCTAAGACCAACAATATCCAGCTAAGACCAACAATATCCAGCTAAGACCAGTTTGACCAGCTAAGACCAGCTAAAAAAAAATTCAAAACCCCTCTAAAACCAGTCTGATAAACCAGCTATGATCAGGCTGGGAGACCAGCCAAAACCAGCCTGACCACCTTAGGCTGGTTTAAGATGGATTTTTCAGCAGGGCAGTCACTCATAAAGACGGACATGTAGTGGCGTAATAAAGTCACTAAAGTCGGCTGTTGCAATCACTCACGGATCCTTTCTCAACACCAAATACGGCATTTGTATATAAAATAATATTTATTTAGACTATAAACTATAGATATTATAAAAGACAATTCAGTCAAACGTAGGCCTACAAACGCAGCACTCTAGTAGGCCATACAGATCAAATATAGCCTAAATATAAAGTTATGAAATTTAATTTTCCTTTTAACCAAAATCGATTTGCACTAGAACATGGTGTAGATTAATAAGACCAAAGATTGATACACCCCAAATGAATTATCTCATGTTTATTCACTATCAACAACACACAGTAAGATCCAGCGGGAAATTCCCGAAGGACTTTCCGAGATGAAGCTGTTCTCCGCGGGTACACGAGCGCTGAACGGCCGCTGACGGCCTGGAGCTCACATCTGCCAAAGCGTCTGAATAAATTGTAAAATAGGCGCTATGTTTATATATGAGTCACATATTTGAGGTCTAAATAACTACATTTTCAACTAAAAAACTGTTAAAACTACATTTCGTGACACAACAACAGTAGTATTTTTAAAACTTGGGTTTGCTCAACCGCCATGACAGTCGCAGGAAGCGGAGGGATACAAACGGTGAAATGGTTTGAGTGATGTAGTGGGTGAATATATATATATATATATAAATGGCCAAATATTGAGCTCTAATTGTTAACAAGTGCTTGAATCTCTTTGCAGTGGAGGAGTTCCAGAAATTGCAGGAAGCTAAAGAGATTCTCACAGACGAGAAGAAAAGAAAGAGTTATGATCTCTGGCTCAGAAGTCGAATCGCAGTCCCATTCAGCCAATGGCAAGCGCTCAGTGACTCGGTTAAAACTGTGAGTGTTGAGATGCATGATAAATAACATCTCATTATCGTTCAACAAACATGGCGTTAATGTGTCTCCAAACATGCTGTCAGTCAATGCATTGGGCTGTGAGGAGCAAGAAAGAGCCGATGCTGGAGGCCGCAGAAGATCCAGATCCAGTGAGCATGAGTGGGAGCGCAGAGGAGGAGAAACCTGAAGAAACACTGACGGCAGGTTAGAGACTTACGACTGCCATGCGATCAAAACTACGGAAAGTCCCATAGACTTTCATTGAGGGGGTCAAAACTTTTGTACAAAAATCAGTCCTTCCTGAAAAATGCGGCTTTTTTTTGTGATTTGTTGCGGGCAAAAATCCTTGATTATGCGGCACATTTTCTAAAAAAATGCGATGGAAAATGCGGGATATTTATGCAATTTTATGCAATAAAATTGCGGGAACTTGCAAAAACTGCGGTTTGATGAGAAAGAGAAAAAAAGCACTACATCACAGAAAGTGCTGGGAATATTTAAGTTCTCATCTTGTTTTATTGAAGAGCTTAATAAACACACGGCTCAAATTTACAAAACATTGAGTCAAACAAGTTCTGTAGCTTTACAAAAGGAATATGCTACAACTTCTGAAAAATGAATAAATAACTTCCTGTTTTACAGACATTTGAGTGCTTCCAATGCACAAAGTGCAATCTCTTAAAGGGTTAGTTCATCCAGAAATGTAAATTCTGTCATTAATGACGTCCCCTCATGTCGCTGGACACCCGTCAGACCTCCGTTCATCTTCAGACACAAATGAAGATATTTTAGTGTAATTCCGATGCTCAGAAAGGCCTCCATTGGCTCAATGTACACTCTCAAGACCCATAAAAGCACTAAAGACATCGTTACAAAGTCCATCTCACTACAGCGGCTCTACAATAACTTTATGAAGCGATGAGAATAGTTTTTGTGCTAAAACCTAAATAACGACTTATATAGTGATGACTAGGGGTGTAACGGTACACAAAACTGACGGTTCGGTACGCACCTCGGTTTTGAAGTCCCGGTTCGGTATGGATTCGGTACAGCAGTTTTACAAAATTGCTTTTTATTAATTTTTATTCAACAGTGGTTTAATGAAAAAAATTGTGTCTGTCCTTAAATGAATTAAATTATAACTAAAAGTTTCTTAAAGATAATGCTGTAAACTATATAGGGAGCCCTTACTTACATATAGCTATTAAAGATCAACAACAGAGCCCAAACTATTAGCCTAAATTCAGTTGCTATTTATTTTTAGATATAATAATCAACACTCATAAGATTCACATAAGGCAGTTTTTGCATTAACTTCTAAATCTAATTATTTTTATTCGTTGTTGAAATATAATCATTTAGTGGCTGTAATTTTCATGACAGGTTTATTTAAACATACATTAAATAAACAAGACATCCGCGCTTACAACAAGCCGACTGTTAACTTGCCCAGGCCCGACCAAAAATAAAATTCTGCCTACGCCACTGTTACACACACAGTTTCAGACAATCTATACTACTACTAATTTAAGTGTTAAAACATGTTACGATAATTCATGGTACCAATTTCTAAAACCTGCTAATTAATGCTTGCAACATCTTAACTCCTTAACTCCCAGGGACACCTGGCGCTCTTTTTTTGATCGCCTTTTTTCATATAATTTATTTTAGTAATCATCATAAATTAGGTATCATTTGAAAGCTTACGAATTCAAAATTCATCCTGTGAAAACCGTTTTGAAATCAGATGTTGCGTTACCATGGAAACGGTACTTTAAATTCTTCCAGTGGGCTCCTCCCCCTAGTGGGCGGCGTCATGTTTCATATTACAACATTTATTTGAACTACTTTATAATCAAAATCTTTTCTAATCTTGACAAAACGCATATCGTCGGAAAGGTCTGAGTCTCAAGGTCCCATATCTGGTGACTGTTTTGTGATGAAAGTGACATTTGGACAGAAATTTGGACAAAAAAAAACGATCAATGGAATGTGGATGAAACCCGGTGGCTATTTTTGGTACAGCGCCTAAACAAAATCTCACGGGGACTTTCATTTTTGTGATGTCAACTTCAAATTTGGAACACAAATTGGTTAGACATATGGCTTTGATTTTATAGTAATTTTAGAGTAAATTATTTTTTGTAAAATATATATTTTATATAAAATAAAATATTTATTACAGTATTTTTCATTTACAGTAAATTTAAACTTCCATAACTTTTTCATACTTTCATATTTTGAAATGCTTCCACATCAGCAATAATCTGCCTAGTGTCTTCTTTAACCTCTTAACTGTCACCGTCCCACAGGTGGGACGCCTGGTGCTCTTTTTTTGATCGCCTTTTTTTCGTATCATATATTTAAGTAATTATCATAAATTAGGGATCATTTGAAAGCTTACAAACTCAAAATTCATCCTGTGAAACCCGTTTTGAAATCGGACATTGTGTTACCATGGAAACGTTACTCTAAATTATTCTAGCGGGCTCCTCCCCTAGTGGGCGGTGCCATGTTTCATATTACAACAATTATTATAACTACTTTATATTTAAAATCTTTTCCAATCTTGACAAAACGCATATCGTCGGAAAGGTCTGAGTCTCAAGGGTCCATATCTGGTGACTGTTTTGTGATGGAAGTGATATTTGGACAGAAATTTACAGGAAAATGCATCAAAAAAGCAATAAATGGAATTTGAATGACACCCGGTGGCTATTTTTGGTACAGCACCTAAACTAAATCTCATGGGGACTTTAATTTTTGTGATATCAACTTCAAATTTGGAACACAAATTGGTTAGACATATGGCTTTGATTTTATAGTAATTTTAGAGTAAATTCTTTTTTGTAAAATATATATTTTATATGAAATAAAAAATATTTAGTACAGTATTTTTCATTTACAGTAAATTTAAACTTCCATAACTCTTTCGTACTTTCATATTTTTAATTGCTTTAATAATCTGCAGAGTGTCGTCTTTAAAACGAGACCAAACTTTGGTCTATATTCCAAAGATTTCCTGAATTACAGCCCTTTAAGTTTGGATAGTCCATTTTCATGACTATTCTCAAAATGGGGGGTGACAGTTAAAGGGTAATATGTTGGTAGCATGTTAATTTATGTTAAATCACGTTAGCAGTGTGTTAAAACATGTTAGTAACATGTTAATTTGTTAGCAATGTTAATTCATGCTAGCAATGTGCTAAAACATGTTAACTAAATGTTAAATCATACTAGCAATATACTACTTAATGCTAAAGTGTTCAAATATGAAATGGTAAATCATGCTAGCAATGCGGTAAAACATGTTAACAACATGCTAATGCAAATGTGTAGTTTGTTTTCTCCTGTAATTGTGTTGTTTTCCCAGTGTTTACCGTAGTGTTTGTGTTTCACAGGTGATTGTTGGCCTCGCAGGTTTCGCTGGGTTGGAGAAGCTCCCTCAGGCCTTTTACTGAAGTTCAGGAACTATGAAATATAATATCCATATTTTCTGCGGTTCTGTTCTTTGCTTGCGTGTCCTTGTCGTGTAAGTGCGTGTATTCCTCATGGAGAGTCAGAACTGAGCAGTCATTCACTGTGGCATTACATTATGACTTGATTCAGTTGTTGGTTTTGTAGGATGATATGCTGAAATTAGCATTAGTGATGCTTTTATGCCTTAAAATAATTGTTTGCTGAAGTAAAACATGTTTGAACAGGAAATGATTATGAAGAATTCAATTTAGTGTGTCATTAATAAGTTATGACCCATTAAATAATAATAATATTCACTGACCTGGCATAACATTATGACTTTATAGTCGAGGCATGGACTCCTCTAGACCCCTGAAGGTGTGCTGTGGTGTCTGGCACCAAGATGTTAGCAGCAGATCCTTTAAGTCCTGTAAGTTGTGAGGTAAAATCCTTACGCTTGCCCATTTTTCCTGCTTCTAACACATCAACTCTGAGTACAAAATGTTCACTTGCTGCCTAATATATCCCACCCACTAACAGAGTAGTGATGTGTCGTTCATGAACGATTCGTTCATTTTGAACGAATCCTTAATATGACTCGGGAACGACGAGTCGTCTCAGAGAGCGATTCGTTCATTTTGTATTGACCCGCGCATGCGCATTGCGCAACATCTCATAGGCTACTACAGGAATCAGAATGATTAGTTAATTTCTCGAGTCGTTCGTTCATCAAGTCCCAGCCCCATATTAGGGCACGGATATGCAGTCTGTACCGGCGGAAACAGATTTGATCAGTTCATCTCGAGTCTTTTGAGTCGTTCGTTCAAGTCCCCATAGGCCGAATGCAGAAACAGAAATGATCAGTTCATCTCTCGAGTCAGTCTTCGGGTCCTAGTCTCGTTCTTTTGTCACGTGACATGACAGCCGTATTGCATGCAGAAATTAGTTAATAATTCACATATAACTTTTTTTGATGCGCGTTCTGGCCTCAAATTGTACCTTTTTTATTTCTTACACTTTATATATTTGTGAATATCTGTCATGATGGTTCTTTTCTATAACAGAATTATATTATTTAAGAGTTGGTTAATGCTTTAAACTTTATCGTATGATGGGGAAATCACTTTGATAAAGCAAAGATTGAGACTTGTTTACAGTGGGTTCTAATCTTCAGTAAATAGCAAAGCCATATCATCATTATATATATATATATATTTTTTTTTAATAATTTAAATAATAATAAAAAAACACCACAGGGGCACAAGAAACATTTAACAATAAAAATAGACTGACAGGAACAAGATGTCACTTTGTTATTTTTCAGATGTTTGTTGCAGATATCTTTTGATAATTGTATGATAATTCCTAAACAAAAAATAATATACAGTCAATAATACGACTGTAATGTTGTATATGTTGCGAGACACTGAACCCGGGAAGCGGTCACGTGACAAAAGAACGAGACTAGGACCCGAAGACTGACTCGAGAGATTAACTAATCATTTTTGTTTCTGCATTCAACCTATGGGGACTTGAACGAACGACTCAAAGACTCGAGATGAACTGATCAAATCTGTTTCCGGTGACTGGGACTTGATGAACGAATGACTCAAACCCGAGACTCGAGAGATGAACTAATCAGATCTGTTTCCGGACGCATATGTATTACACGGCTGTCACGGACAGATCAGAGCATCAGACATGATGACGGAACTAACGGCTCGAACCTGAAGACAGACACGAGAGTAAACGATTTGAAAAAAAAGAAGAAGAACGATTTGGATCGGGAGGTGAGGTGAACTAACAGACTGCATACATAGCCTGAATCAAGCTAAGCAATTAATTAATAATTTATTTCTCAAAGTTAAGCCATGGCTGCATCAGCTTATAGTTCATTTTTTTATTCCAAAAGTACTAAATGTGTTTAAAAATGAAAAATGTAACATTTTAATTAGATTCTGCCAGTGTTGGGGAAAGTTACTTTGAAAAGTAATGCATTACAATATTGCGTTACTCCCTTAAAAAGTAACTAATTGAGTTACTTAGTTACTTTTAAGAAAAGTAATGCGTTACGTTACTTTTGCGTTACTTTTTCTCACCTGGGCAGGGCTTGTTTTTTTGTTTTGTTTTTTAATAGCAAAAAAAGTTATATTTTTGTGAAAATGTAAAGACCTCTTCATACCAAAATTGAACTAATACGCCTCAGGCTGAGGTAAAAATGTGCTGCCATTCTGGATAATGGAAGAGTAGAACGCAGGAGCGAAAAAGTTTTACCAATAAAAACAAAAAATCTAGTAATATTTGCTCATGGTTTAACTGAATCATCGAAGGTAAGTAGCAAGACATTGGTCAATAAAGGTAGATTAAATGTATAAAAATATTTGTTATATTTAACATTTATATATTTGAGGTTTGCATAGTATTCTGATTTTGCATTTGACTGATTTTATTAATTTTGAGGAGGACAGAATCTTTATTGTGCAAGTGAGATAAATAAATGCTCACATTTAGTCTAGAACTACAATAACACATTTACACACAACGCTTCTGCACTTACTCTCAATTTTTCTCAACATGAGGACAGGAGAGCTGTCAGTCAAATAAATGTGAAAATGTAACTTGAGTTACTTTTTTCAAAAAGTAACTCAGATATTTTGTTGTAAATTTGAAAAGTAATGCGTTACTTTACTAGTTACTTGAAAAAGTAATATTATTACGTAACTCAAGTTACTTGTAATGCGTTACCCCCAACACTGGATTCTGCTGAAATGAACGAAATTACTTGAAAAAAGATTCGTTCATTTTGCTGAACGAGATTCAAAGATCCGAGTCAGTAAAATGATCCGAACTTCCCATCACTATAACAGAGATCATCAGTGTTATTCACATCACCTGTCAGTGGTCATAATGTTATGCCTCATTGGTGTATACATCAATTCATGATAAATAAACCAGGAGTGTCTTGTAAAAAAATGCCACTTTTGTAGTCATATTTTTATTTATTTACAGAAAAGTGCTTATGATATGGGTTCCTTGTGCAATCAGCATTTTGAGGTGAATAAATCTGTGTGTGTGTGTGTGTGTGTGTGTGTGTGTGTAAACATTTGCTTTGTACTAATTGTCAAATTCTGCAAAAATAAAACAACCTATTGTGTAACGACAAAATATTGAAAATTATTTCTTCCTAACTGGAAAATAAAGGCATTTATTTTTACTCTCCTCTCTGGTTACACCTGTCCGCTCTTCCTGCGCGCTCATTGGTCAAAGCGCAGCGGTTCTTCTCTTTGATTGGTCAATCCTCGGTGTCAATCATTTTATTGACTTTCACGGACACTATTTCACTTTCAGCAGCGGGAGCGCGCGTGCACAGAAAAGAGTGAAAGTTTGAAGTGAAGATGGCAAGTAAACTCCTCCTGAGAGCCGGCCGCGCGACTCTGACCGCGAGACGTGTTTTACTGAGAACACCTCAGCGCGCGATGGGCGGGAAAGGTAACGGCCGTTCAAGAATGTATAGCTTTTTTGGAGAAATCAATTTATTTTAATTTTCTAGCGATAAATTGTACTGATATAATTTTTCCTTGTGTAATACTAAAGACACAGGCTGCCATTTTCTCTGTTTTTTGGGAATGAGTGACGAATGAGTGACATGTCAGTTCAGAAAGACGCGGTAATATAATAACTGAACAAGATTGAGAGACGCTTGAAAGCGGCTTTAAATACGCTCGACATTATTTGAAACAGTAAGTGGTGACTCGTGTGATATATAATGGAGGGTCTAATCAAGGTCATTAGTTCTTTATGTTGTGAAGGGCCGAGCTCTGGCCTTTCTTGGCACAAAACTCATGTTCGTGTGCCAGTTATTCTGGATCATGGCGGAGCGCCGCTCCATTGATCCGGGGTTTGGCGACACCCCGTGGACAAATTACGTAACTGCAACCTCAAGACCACACACACACACTCACTCACTCTCTCTCCCTGTCCATCTCACTCACTCACTCTCTCACACACACACACACACACTCGCACGTTTACACACTCACTCTCTCACACTCTCTCTCCCTGTCCATTTCACACACACACACACTCGCACGTTTACACACACACACACACTCTCCCTCCCTGTCCATCTCACTCTCTCACACACACACACACTCGCACGTTTACACTCACACTTTCTCTCTCTTACTCACACACTCACTCTCTCTCTCTCTCTCTCTCCGTCCATCTCACACACTCGCACATTTACACACACACACACACACACACACAAACTCTCCTCTTATACTCACAATCTCTCACACTCACACACAAACACTTTCCTCTCACTCTCTCTCTCTCTCACGCACACACACTCTCGCTCGCACGTTTACACACACACACACACACACACACACACACACACACACACACACACACTCTCCCTCCCTGTCCATCTCACTCTCTCTCACACACACACACTCGCACGTTTACACTCACACTTTCTCTCTCTCTCTCACACTTTCTCTCTCTCCGTCCATCTCACACATTCGCACATTTACACACACACACACACACACAAACTCTCCTCTTATACTCACAATCTCTCACACTCACACACAAACACTTTCCTCTCACTCTCTCTCTCTCTCACGCACACACACTCTCGCTCGCACGTTTACACACACACACACACACACACACACACACTCTCCCTCCCTGTCCATCTCACTCTCTCTCACACACACACACTCGCACGTTTACACTCACACTTTCTCTCTCTCTTTCTCACACTTTCTCTCTCTCCGTCCATCTCACACATTCGCACATTTACACACACACACACACGCACACACACACACAATCTCTTACACAAACTCTCCTCTTATACTCACAATCTCTCACACTCACACACAAACACTTTCCTCTCACTCACACTCTCTCTCTCACGCACACACACTCTCGCTCGCACGTTTACACACACACTCACACACCCACTCTCACCACACACACTCAAACTCGCACTCACCACACACTCACACATTCAAACTCACTCTCACACACGCACGCACACACACTTATACACAACACACTCTTTTACACACTTACGCTCACAGCTACACTCTCTCACACAAACACTCTCTCACTCGCACTCACAACACTCTTACACACTCACACGCGTTTACACACACTCTCACACACAAACTCTCACTCAAACTCACCACACGCACTCTCACCACACACACTCACCACACACACTCACCACACACTCACACATTCAAACTCACTCTCACACACGCACGCACACACACTTATACACAACACACTCTTTTACACACTTACGCTCACAGCTACACTCTCTCACACATACACTCTCTCACTCGCACTCACACACACACACACGCTCTCTCGCTCACACACATGCTCTCTCGCTCACACACTCACATGCTTACACACTCACACACATGCTCTCTCACTCACACACACATGCTCTCTCGCTCACACGCTTATTCTCTCACACACACACACACACACACATGCTCTCTCGCTCACACGCTTATTCTCTCACACACACACACACACACACACACGCTCTCTCTCTCACACTCACACACGTAGTTTTAGCTTGTGTTGGTCAGGGATGTATAATGTGTATTGTACTGCAGTGTGTTAGCACCAGTAAGGTTTGCTGTTTGGCAGGTATTCCTACCGATGAGGAGCAGGCCGCGGGGCTGGAGAGGCGTGTCCTGCAGGCGCTGAAGAAGGGCCAGGTAAGATATGACAGGTTTGGTTTGACCAGAAGCTTCACTTTGAACCACATGTGCTTTTTGTTCATGTTTTGTTTTGTACAGGATCCATACAGCATATTAAAGCCAAAGGAGTACACCGGATCCAAAGAAGACCCTCATATTGTTCCCAGCATCACTAACAAACGGATGGTCGGCTGCATCTGTAAGACTCTCTGTCACACACACATATACATGTGTGCGCGTGGCGTGCTTTATATATATATATATAAGCATGCACACTCACTCCCACTCAGTCACTCACTCTCTCTCTCTCACACACTCACTCACTCACCCACGCTCACTCCCTCTTCATGCTCTCACACACTCACGCTCACATTCTCTCTCGCTCAAACACTCACACTCTCTCTCTCTCTCTCAAACACACACTCTCCCTCTCACACACTCACTCCCTCCCTCTCACACACTCACTCACTCCCTCTCGCGCACACACACACACTCACTCGCTCACTCACTCCCTCTTACACACACACACTCGCTCACACGCTTATACACTCTCTCGCTCACACACAAACACTCTCGATCACACACTCACTCACTCACATACACTCACAAACACTCACACACTCTCTCTCTCTCTCGCTCTCTCTCTCTCGCTCTCTCTCTCTCTCCCCACACACACACAAACACTCTCTCTCGCTCTCTCTCTCTCTCCCCACACACACACAAACACTCTCTCTCGCTCTCTCTCTCTCTCCCCACACACACACAAACACTCTCTCTCGCTCTCTCTCTCTCTCCCCACACACACACAAACACTCTCTCTCGCTCTCTCTCTCTCTCCCCACACACACACAAACACTCTCTCTCGCTCTCTCTCTCTCTCTCCCCACACACACACAAACACTCTCTCTCGCTCTCTCTCTCTCTCTCTCTCTCACACACACACACACACTCCCACACAAACACATGAGCCTCTGCAAGTATAATGAGAAGGTTATTCTGAAGGTCTTCCTGGAAAAGAAATACTGTGTCTCTTGTCTCTTGTGAAGGTGAGGAGGACAACACTGCCATCGTGTGGTTCTGGCTCCACGAGGGAAACCCTCAGCGCTGCCCGTCCTGCGGCTCGCACTACAAACTGGTCCATCACGAGCTGCCACACTGAGCCGAAGCGCCATGAACACACACACACACCTGCACCTCTGACCCTCAGTGCCTTTGCCAAACACGGACAGCATTCAATAAAACACATTGTATTAAATTATTTCTGTTGTACTGTAATGTGTAAAATATGCGGATCTTAACCACTAAAACAAAACAATCACAACAGCAAAACTAGAAAATATTGTGTTTATTTACAATTTACAAACACAAATGTCAGCATTTGTTTCATTGCTTCTACACATCCCTCAACACACACAATGGCACAGCAAGTCGCACTCACACACACACACACACACACACACACGATGAGTGTATCAAGACTAACAGTTTGGTTTAAACTTGAATGTCCTGCAATAACCCAACTCACTTATTTGTATTGCTCATATATTATTACTCTATTAGTAAATGAGCATTATAACAGTGATGAACACATTCACACACAAACACCTGCTATCAGATTTTGGTACTAACTCGATCTTTGAAAGCAAAATAAATCCCAAAACAAGGTGTGTGTGTGTTTTAGTTAAGGCATATGTCACAAAAGTAGTTTAAGATCCCTTAAGGACACGCTTTGTTTGAACATGTGCATTAATACTCATCCATTACATCATTAAATTATATGAATATTGTTTTTTCTTCAAGTCACATGACGCCGATACCAGTTGGATCTTGAGCAGTGCATTAGTGAAGTCATTAGAATAAAATCATATTCTATAATTAAATCAAAACAAAGGGTTTTGTAGCTTAACTGGTAACACTGTGTACATAAGGTCATATACGCTAATATTAATAAATAATAATCATGTAGTAATACACGTGTATGTAACAATGAATAGTGTATTTGTTTATGAATGAATGCTGTTGTTTATTGTTAGTTTATGAGGCTAATGTTAGCGTATAGAACCGTATTGTAAAGTGCTACAGGTTTAAAAAGAAGAAGAAAGTGCTTCCTAGCACACACACACGCCACCCAAACTTTGAGCGAGTAACAAAATACTGATATACAAACACTGTTTACATGTGTCCGCCCACTGGGATGCCGTATTTAGTGTCTTTATTACTGGAGTTGTAACTGAAGGTTTATACAATGAAAATGTCTCTATGCTAATTCCCATAAGCATCGGGCACGCTCGTCTGCGGGCTGAAGCGTGTGGTACCAGCGGACGTCAGACGAGGTTGAAGCCCTGGTTGTGTGAAGCGTGTGGTACCAGCGGACGTCAGACGAGGTTGAAGCCCTGGTTGTGTGAAGCGTGTGGTACCAGCGGACGTCAGACGAGGCTGAAGCCCTGGTTGTGTGAAGCGTGTGGTACCAGCGGACGTCAGACGAGGCTGAAGCCCTGGTTGTGTGAAGCGTGTGGTACCAGCGGACGTCAGACGAGGTTGAAGCCCTGGTTGTGTGAAGCGTGTGGTACCAGCGGACGTCAGACGAGGTTGAAGCCCTGGTTGTGTGAAGCGTGTGGTACCAGCGGACGTCAGACGAGGCTGAAGCCCTGGTTGTGTGAAGCGTGTGGTACCAGCGGACGTCAGACGAGGCTGAAGCCCTGGTTGTGTGAAGCGTGTGGTACCTGTGGACGTCAGACGAGGCTGAAGCCCTGGTTGTGTGAAGCGTGTGGTACCAGCGGACGTCAGACGAGGCTGAAGCCCTGGTTGTGTGAAGCGTGTGGTACCTGCAGACGTCAGACGAGGCTGAAGCCCTGGTTGTGTGAAGCGTGTGGTACCAGCGGACGTCAGACGAGGTTGAAGCCCTGGTTGTGTGAAGCGTGTGGTACCTGCGGACGTCAGACGAGGTTGAAGCCCTGGTTGTGTGAAGCGTGTGGTACCTGCGGACGTCAGACGAGGCTGAAGCCCTGGTTGTGTGAAGCGTGTGGTACCTGCGGACGTCAGACGAGGTTGAAGCCCTGGTTGTGTTCGATGGCCTGCAGGAGCTTCTCTCGGAGTGTGTCCTTGCTGCTGTATTTGGGCAGATCCAGCAGGTTGAAGCACGTGTGCGCTACAGGGAAGTACTGCTCTCCTCCAGCGGTGGGCTGGATCACTAACGCCAGGCTCTTCATTCCCATGATGGGGATCCGGTCGCTGCCCGTCAGGAACACTGGAGTAAATGACAGGGAGACGGCATCAAAATACACACACACACACTGATTGTGAAGAACATGTTAGTTAAGCCTCTGCTCTTCTGTGGCTGTGAAATGTATTGTATAATGTTATACATGTTCAATAACATTTTTGGATTATTATTTAGAATTTGCAGGTGATTTTATAATGCTAAAAAATATTTATAAAATTTTTATGAGCTATTTTTCCCCCATTGAAAATAATACACAATTTCTTTCTAATATATTTTTACATTGTTTTCAATTAAAGTTGTATTATTCCATGTTAAATTACAGACGAGGCATGTATGAAGGTATATTAGTGCCATCTGGTAGGAGTAAATAAAATAAAAAATGATGTAATGCCCTGGTGTGACTACTAGATTATAGAGCTCTGTGAAATCAGTTTAATTTATTCCCAAATTCTGTTACATTTGTTTCCTAATTCCTTTTAAATTAATTTGGACTCCATTTTAATGTTTAAATTAAATCTTTAGTAAGCAAAACACATGTCTAATTAATTGAAATAATGAAACTTATAAGTTTAACAAAAAAATGACATGTTTAGGGCCCTATGAAAAATGTTTTTTCCCCATCCAATTCCGTTTTATTTTTACCAAGTACTTTATTTTCTGGATTACATTATAATTGTTTAATGACATTTTAATAATCAAAAATCACGTACAATCAATAACATTCATAAAAACAATTACTATTATTTATTTATTTTTTCCACAAATTCTGTGTTGTGTATTTTCTGGTAATCAAATGAAAATTATAGACATAAAACTTTAATTTAATTTAACTTTTAATCATATGAAATTAAACACTTTTTTGTCAAACAACGTATGCACAACAAGCGTTACTGTTAAAATTAAAACACGGAAGAAAACTTGTGATAATTTTTTTTTTAAATTATTATTTTATTAGTGTTAGTATTATTACATTGAGGTGCATCTAAATTCTACTGTACAACAGTAATATATTTCTGTCAAGTTTAACCAAACTTTTATTTTGACAGGTTGCTGTGAAGACCATCACCTTTGGGTCTCGGTGTGTCTGTGATGAGACAAAACATTTTTTTTCAAATGAAATGGTGAAATGCTCATGAAGTGACTCTCAGAGCGGCTCGAAGATGAAGTTCATGTCCTCATATAGTACAGCTACTGAGACTGTGTGTGTGTGTGTGTGTGAGTGGGCATGCTTTTGTGAAATATCAGGACACAAATGTGTATAATGACATAGGTATTACAAAAAGAGGGTGAAATATGAGGACGTTCCCCATGTCCTCACTTTTCAAAATGCTTATATTTCACACAGAATGAGGTTTTTTCACAGAAAGTAAACTGCACAGGGATAGGGGTAGTGTGTGTGTGTGTGTGTGTGTGTGTGTGTGTGTGTGTGTGTGTGTGTGTGTGTGTGTGTGTGTGTGTGTGTGTGTGTGTGTGTGTGTGTGTGTGTGTGTGTGTGTGAGAAACTGCACGTGACCCATTCATCACAGACACGGGCAGAGCATCCAGGATTCATATGTAATAGTCTTTTTTGCGGTTTAATATTCACAGACACGTCTATATCGTGATTTGATTTAAAGGGGCACTTCAGCGCTGGGAAGATGAATGTGTATTTAAACTGGGTCATTTATGTAGTAGAAATTATTTTTGAATTTGGTGCCTTCTAGACTGAGAAAAGACAAAATGTATTTGTCTCATGTGGATGAAAAACAACTCCCAGAATGCACTTGCTTCGCTGCCCAACGAGGCCACTCCCAAAGCCACGGCTACTGGTTATCACTTGCCCACCGCAGCTCCACCCCCAACGTCGTTTTAATATTCATAGTAAAATAATAATTTTGTTCAGTTAGAGAACAGACACTACAATTAAAAACTGAACGTGTCTTTTCAATAAAGTGTGAGTGAGCCGAACGAAAGTCTCAAACGCAGCAGTGTCAGATCTCATTCCTCACGAGAAGAGCTGAGCAGAGCTGAGGTAAGCGGCTGTCATTCACGGGGCGTGTCCAGTCTGGCGTGTTATCAGATCACATGTGGAAGCTAAACTTTCATAGGAATTCATTGAAAAGTTGAAACACTCACTTTGCTCTGCACCGCTCCGTTATTAATGCAGCGGCCGTGCGCATTTACATTCTGTGAGTGAGATCCTCCCCTGTGGGCGGGTTGAAAACATGCAGAACTAGCTCCTGTAGTCTCGAGCCTCTGGCCAAAAATACTCCGATGACGCAAAATGACGATATTTGCGTCATCTGAGGATTTTTTCCAGAAATAAAATGCATAATTCTCTCGTCTCAGGGGGACATGAGGGGGGGAAAGTACCATAATTCGAATATACTACCGGGTTTCTACTGATACAAAGCCTAATGCTTAAGTGTGCTCACCTGCTTTTTATTTATTCATAAAAAATTTGACACATTCCGCGAAATTCTGCGTTATACAGTAATTTTTGTTTTTATGGCTGCGTTCACACTGCAGGGCTTAATGCTCAATTCCGATTTTTTGAAAAAATGCGATTTCTTTGCAAGGCCGTTCACATTTCCAATTAAATGCGACCTTTTGTGATCTCCTGTGTGAACGTGAAATGACCCAGAAGTGACCCGCATGCGCAGAAGAGTACTCAACGGTCAACGACGTCACTTGTTGTTTACGGAAGTAGCCAAATATGGGTGTCAGCATTGGAGTTCGTTTAGCTTTATTAAAGTTATTTTCACAACGGAGCCAGCGCCATTACAACCTTCTCATGTTAATTCCCTTCCACTGACTGGTCTCAGCATCGTCCGCCATAGTTGTTTATTTTTTTTAATTTCCCGCCTACTTCAACGTACAATGATGACGTTTGTCGCGTATCAACGACGTGCGGGTCGGATACATGTGACCTGGCAGTTCAGACTGAAGACGCATTTCAAAAGATCGGATATGTATCGGATTTGGACCACATACCCAAGTGGCCTGGGTCGCATTTGAAAAGATCGGATCTGTGTCGTTCAGACTGTCATGAAAAGATCAGATACAGGTCGCATAAGGGCAAAAAAATCGGAATTGGGTCGTTTCAGCCTGCAGTGTGAACGCAGCCTATGACTGGATTCTGTGATTCCGTCCGTGTTTTCTGCATTGTGGAAATCATAGGGCCACTAGATTCCTGTCTAGCTCTATATAAAGTGGCTTATACATTCTCTAGTGTTTTTAGACATAAGTACTTATTTTTATTAAGTTGTGGATTACATCAAAGACTTGTCAAGGTTTATATATATATATTTTTAAATGTTGATTTTAAGTGTCAGTTTTTGCATTAAAGGCACATTATGTAAAATGTTTGGATTCAAATATCCAAAAGCCACTAGAACAGTGTTATATATTTAGTTGACTTGTGTACTTACATTATCCCAAACGCTTCCAAAAATGTTTAAATCCAGAGAAATAAGTGATTTTAACCAGGACACGGCCCGTGTGTCGCCCATCAATGACATCATACCCGCGTTACCCTCAGTTTTATGTTGTAGAAACCATGGAAACACCAAAGATGCTTTAATATCTGATGTGTTTTATAAGACAGGAGAGCAACTTTTTGGATCCTTGATGGACAGAAACTGATCATTGTTCTCCAGCTCAACACAGTTAGTCTGATTGTGTAAATCTGGTGTTCTTTGGTGAGTACCATGTTTTACCGCCTAATATGATCTCGCTCACTGCAGTGTGAACAAGTGTCTTATAGCAGTGCCGAGCCAACGCACAGAGTAGCATTATAACATCACTCAACACACTCAAGTGTGTGTAATGTGATAAAACAGTGCTGTTTTAACACAGGGTTTCTGCAGGGTTTAGTCAGTCAAATTTAAGACTTTAAGATCATTATGATTTAAATTTATGATCTAAATGAATTACGAAAAATAACTTCCTTTCAAAAGTCTTTTTTTTATTGACTTTCTTTAAAAGTAACAAGTTTCATTATTTAAAGGTTCCATTTTCTTAAGAGTAACAACTGAAGGCTCCCTTTTCCTAAGTATCAATAACAGGAACAACACTAAACAATTATCATAATATATCTGTCAATATCGATAATTATCACGATAAATGTCAAATCTTTATTTCTTTCAAGTTTAAAGGCAGATTTTTGTTCGTAACGAAAGTTGTAGAAACCAGAGCATTAATTGTTGAATAAACTACTAAATAAACTACTCTTTATTGTCAGAACATATGCCAAACAGGTGAACATTTCACAAATCTGAGGTAAAGCATTCAAACATTTGTCATTTGTCCTTAACAAAATAAATACCTTTATTGGAAAATTAATTTCTTAGTTTCTGCATGTGCTTGAAACAGGTTTGTGTTGCCTGACTTTGATGGCACGTATCTTCATGAAATGTATGAAAAACAGTAGTAGCCTAAATACATTAAATACTGTAATTATATTCCATTAGTCCTTTAATACATTGTCTACATTAATAATAAAATACGATTCAATTCAATATGTATATCCCACATTTCACGGTGCAGTTAATATTACTAGGCTAACGTTACAGTAAATCCATGGTAAATGATGGGGATTTGTTGATGGAAACGCTTCTAACTGTATTGTTGCGCACAGCGTTTCTCCTGTTTGTCAGCGCTGTTTCATCTGCCTTTAAACTGGTTTAAATCACTGAGACATTTGTGTTCTTCGCTGAATTCAAGCGATTCTCACTGGATCTCATGACCGAGACCGATCAGAGTAAACGCGCTGCGCTGCCGTTTGGACTTTGAGCCGAGCGGATAAATGGTCCATGTGGCGCACGGTTCAAATGAGTTTTGTTCCGGTATCGTTTAATGCCCAGCCATAATCTCAGTAAAACTAAGCAGTGACTCAACGACATATACAGTAATAAGCTGAGGAGACTCTTGTGAGTTTGCGCGGGTTTCTGTGAAAGTCCATTCCGACAAGTCTGTTTGCTGCACTGCCACACCTGGACCGCTGTGATACCACCCAGACTCCTCAGACAGAACTACAACAGGCCAAACGAATGAATGCCACCGCCAGCGCATTTTCGGGGGGAAAAATGTGATTTTAAGACATGGCTAAATGTAATTTATGACCATTTATGGAAAATCCGGATGTTTTTATGACTTTTTATGGCCTAAAATTTACTATTTACTAAAATTTACTCCATCTACCATGTGAGATGGTGGTCCAGTGGGTTAAACCATGGAACTGGTATGCAGAAGGTTGCTGGTTCAATCCCAGCGCTCACCACCAGTGTGTCCTTGAGCAAGGCACTTTACTCCATGTTGCTCCAGGGGGATTGTCCCTGTAATAAGGTCCCTGTAAGTCGCTTTGGATAAAAGCGTCTGCCAAATGCATAAATGTAAATGTAAAATTTGTATTTTTAAATTTAAGACGGAAACCCTGTAACATGAGCTCAATGAGATTCTGCTCCTTCTGGAGTCTGTCTCTAGTGGCCAGTCGATGAACTGCAGTTTAAGTCACTTCCGTATTGGCTTCGAGAGAAACTGCGGGAGGTTCCCGCCTGGTACCACCCCAAAGCTCCTGGGGAAAGTTCCTTCGGTGGAAACGCGGCTTTAGACAATTCGTCTGGGCTGCAGTTGTGCTCGAGACGTCATTGGTCATTTTGTATCAAAAGATTTTCATTTACATTTATGCATTTGGCAGACGCTTTTATCCAAAGCGACTTACAGTGCCCTTATTACAGGGACAATCCCCCTGGAGCAACATGGAGTAAAGTGCCTTGCTCAAAGACACACTGGTGGAGACCGCTGGGATCGAACCAGCAACCTTCTGCATATCAGTTCCATGGTTTAACCCACTGGACCACCATCTCCATTTTCCTCTAGTTAACCTACAATAGTGGAAGACGACGCCCCTTTATGATCACGTCTTCACTCAGGTAGATTGCATGTTTTCTTGTGTGGCTGGATGAACAATAATCACGGTTGTCTGCATTCACCCAAACTTTTTTTCCAAATCCAAATGCTGGTGGTGAAATACTGCAGCTGCCTACATGCGCAAGAGGCAAGCTATTATTAGAGCGATCGGCAACTGTGTACACTACACACATGCAGGCGTGTCCACTCATGTAGTATGGACGGAGATCTTTTCTGAAGCGCCAGCATGGCCGAGGATCGTTTTCATTTTTAGTGTGTGAGAGACTGTGTAAATCTAAACTCAGATGAATCACTTACGCAGGAACTGTTTCTTCTTCTCCAAAGGCAGCTCGTGAAACACTTCCCAGAATATCTTGATGTTGGGGTGATCCGCCCAGTACTCGCCCTTATACTCTGTGCTCTGAGGATCAATACAGCAACGGGAACAAACTACAGGATCAAAACACTTCCAAACAAACACACACACACACACTGTTGGTTCAAGCACACGATCAGCTGGTGCAAGTGAATGTTTACCTTCTCTAATTCCCTCCAGTCATAATTGGTGTTTCCGATGACCATGGCCTGCAGTTCGCTGGGCTGGAAAAGCTCTAGAACCTTCCCTCCACACACTTTGTGAAATCCAGCGTGGAAAGCACTGAACTGAGGAGCCACGGAGGTGTTGAATATATAATTAACGTAGGCGTGGACAAACTCCTGCCTGGTAAGGTTGAATAGGTTATTTAATATACATTAATCAAACTTTATTTACATCAGTCACACTTTATTTTGAAAGTCATTCCACTGACTATAAGTAACTGCATGTCAACTTATTCTACTAACCCTAACCTAACAGTCTACTAATACACTAAGAGAGTTAGCTGACATGCAGTTAGCAAAGCAGATTAGTTAGAATGCCTAGTGGACTATCGAAATAAAGTGTAACCAAAAACACTGCTCAACAGGAATTGTGAAATGATAGACTGCGTTTACACCGCAAGATGCACAGATCCGATCTTTTGACCATATCCGCTTGTTTTTGCCTGCCGGTTTATATTCACTTTAGGCACGACTGGCCCCCGATATCTGTACTTACATTAATTCCCGCCCAAAATTTCCGTCCATCCATCCATCCATCGACCATCCAACCATCCATCTACCATCCATCATCCATCCATCCATCTACTATCCATCATCCATCCATCCATCCATCCATACATCCAACCATCCATCTACCATCCATCATCCATCCATCCATCTACTATCCATCATCCATCCATCCATCCATCCATACATCCATCCATCTACTATCCATCCACTATCCATCCATCCATCTACTATCCATCATCCATCCATCTACTATCCATCCATCCTCCATCTACTATCCATACATCCATCCATCTACTATCCATCCACTATCCATCCATCCATCTACTATCCATCATCCATCCATCTACTATCCATCCATCCATCCATCTACTATCCATCATCCATCCATCCGCTATCCATCCATCTTCCATCCATCCACTATCCATCCATCCTCCATCTACTATTCATCATCCATCTACTATCCATCATCCATCTATCCACACACTATCCAGCCATCCATCCATCTACTATCCATCATCCATCCATCCACTATCCAGCCAGCCATCCACTATCCAGCAATCCATCCACTATCCAGCCATCCATCCACATCCATCTTCTATCAATCTACTTTCCATCCATCCTCCATCTACTATCCATCCATCCTCTATCCATCCATCTACTATCCATCCATCTATTATTCATCATCCATCTACTATCCATCAACCATCCATTCACTATCCAGCCATCCATCCACTATCCAGCCATCCATCCATCTACTATCCATTCATCCTCCATCTACTATCCATCCACTATCCATCTATCTACCATCCATCCACCCACCCACCATCCATCCACTCACCATCCATCCACTACCCATCCATCCATACACATCCATCTACTATCCATCCACTCATCCACTACCCATCCATCCAGCCATCCATCCACTTATTCACATCCATCCATCTACTAATTATCCATCCACTCATCCACTACCCATCCATTCATCCATCCATCCATCTACTATCCATCCATCCTCCATCTACTATCCATCCATCCATCTACTATCCATCATCTATCCATCCGCTATCCATCCATCCACTATCCATCCATCCTCCATCTACTATCCATCCATCCATCTACTATTCATCATCCATCTACTATCCATCATCCATCCATCCATTATCCAGCCATCCATCCACTATCCAGCAATCCATCCACTATCCAGCCATCCATCCACATCCATCTTCTATCAATCTACTATCCATCCATCCTCCATCTACTATCCATCCATCCTCTATCCATCCATCCATCTACTATCCATCCATCCTCCATCCTCCATCTACTATCCATCTACCACCCATCCACTATCCATCCATCTACCACCCATCCATCTACTATCCATCCATCCATCTATCTACTATTCATCATCCATCTACATTTACATTTATGCATTTAGCAGACGCTTTTATCCAAAGCGACTTACAACTTGGGGGTACATGAAGCGATAGGTCATGAAGAGTCGAGAAGCGCAATAAGAGCCTGAAATCCTGAGAGCGTGTACATTGCTCAGTGTAGCACAGGCTAGAGTAGGGAGGGAAAAAGGAAGAGAAAGAGGAGAGGAACGTTTTTTTTTATTTATTTTTTTTAGGTTAAGTGCTCGCGGAAGAGCTGAGTTTTAAGTTGACTTTTGAATGATGTCAATGATTCTGCGTTTCGGATGGTGTTGGGAAGATCATTCCACCAGCTGGGATCTACTATCCATCATCCATCCATTCACTATCCAGCCATCCATCCACTATCCAGCCATCCATCCATCCATCCATCCATCATCCATCCACTACCCATCCATCCATCTACCATCCATACACATCCATCTACTATCAATCCACTCATCCACTACCCATCCATCCAGCCATCCATCCACTTATTCACATCCATCCATCTACTAATTATCCATCCACTCATCCACTACCCATCCATCCATCCATCCATCCATCCACCTGGTGGCTGGGAGTTCAAAGGGGAATCGGATACACGCGTTTAGAATCCAGATATCGGATATGTATCTGATTTAAAACCACAACTGGAAGTGGCTCAGATTTTTCTGTTTACATGTGTTCGAATTTCGATCAGTGTCAGAAACCAGATTTTTTTGTGCCAGTGTAAACGCAGCCAGTCACAATGACCGTGATGAGAGAATGTGAATATTATGTTGCGTGTAATACCTGTTGGATTTGTTGACGGTGATGTCCGTCCCGTTGGGTATCAGCTCTAACACCTCTGTGGCACCAAAGTTTTCCTCTGTGATCTGTAATTATAAAACGACTGTATATGCATTTATTTTTTCAATGAAGCACATGTTTAAAAGGACATTACATGCAAACAACACTTTAACTTGTTCTTACTGTGAAATTCAGGCAGAAGGTTTCTTCCAAATCATCCTCCGTGTAATCCAGCAGCTGCTGAAGACTCCTGAAGATCCAGAGAAAAGCATCACATCTACCCTAAAACATCACCACATTCCCTAACAGGGCTCAGATTATCACTTAACCCTATAAAGCCTGCTCTATCATATTTGATATGCACATTTCTAAAGCCTCTAAATGACTCCACCCCCTTAAACTTAAACGGGTGTTTTGTACTGAACAACTCCTCAAACACAAGTTTCAAGCATGTGTGTTTCACAGTACATCAAACTCCTCAAACAGTCAAAGAGAGTTTGATTCTTCATGACACGAGCCAGTGAAAACGCACCTTCCCACATCTGGCATGAGTTCTTTCAGGTCCTCTAGCGTGGGCACTTTCTTCAGGAGTTTCTTGTACAGCGCTAGCGGGAAGTTCAGCTCCACTATAGTGAGGTTATAGATGGCCAGTCCACAAATGACACCAATGAGGTGGAACAAGTCGATGTCTTCAAACGTCTGCGGGAGAGCACAGCTGACATGAGACTGACAGTTCCTCACCTCACAGGAACTTCATCACTAGCAAATCTGATTTAGCCTTGAGAGGTAGATATGCATGAAGAAAACTTTTATGATTATATATTTTCTATGTATATTCTTGACAACTTTTGGATGATGATTCTTCCAATCATGTTTTTGATCTTGTTTTCTCCAATATATACATTTCATATAAAGCGGATGTACTTTTATGAATGTGAGGGGACTTCTAATGTTTCCTAAAGTACTTTAAAGTCTATATTTATATGAATACATTTTTTCTTTAAATCAATCCATCTGTCCATCCATCTACTATCCATCCATCTAGGCGTCTACCATCCATCCATCCATTATTCATCCATCTATCCCCTATCCATCCACTATCCATCCATTACCCATCCATCCACTATCCATCCATCCATCCATCCATCCATCCACAATCCATCCATCTACTATCCACCCACTATCCATCCATCCACCCATTATCCATCCATCTACTATCTATCTATCCATCTACTATCCATCCATCCATCTATCTTCTATCCATCTAGCCATCTATCATCTACTATCCATCCATCCATCTATCTTCTATCCATCCATCAACTATCATCCATCCATCCATCTACTATCCATTATCCATCCCTCTACTATCCATCTAGCCATCTACTACCCATCCATCCACTATCTATCTAGCCATCTACCATCTACTATCCATCCATCCATTATCCATCTTCTACCCATCCATCCACTATCCATCCACTATCCATACGCTATCCATCCGCTATCCATCCGCTATCCATCCGCTATCCATCATCTACTATCCATCCATCCATCCATCCACTATCCATCCATCCACTATCCATGCACTATCCATGCACTATCCATGCACTATCCATCCGCTATCCATCATCTACTATCCATCCATCCATCCACTATCCATCTAGCGATCTATCATCTACTATCCATCCATCCATCCATCCACTATCTATCTAGCCATCTATCATCTACTATCCATCCATCCATCCACTATCTATCTATCCATCTATCATCTACTATTCATCCATCAATCCATCCATCCATCATCCATCTTCTACCCATCCATCCACTATCCATCCGCTATCCATGATCTACTATCCATCCATCCATCCATTATCGATCTTCTACCCATCCATCTACTATCATCCATCCATCTTCTACCCATCCATCTACTATCATCCATCCATCCATCATCTACTATCCATCCATCCATCTATCTTCTACCCATCCATCTACTATCAACCATCCATTCATCCATCTATCATCTACTATCCATCCATCCATCATCTACTATCCATCCATCCATCATCTACTATCCATCCATCCATCATCTACTATCCATCCATCCATCATCTACTATCCATCCATCCATCCATCCATCATCTACTATCCATCCATCCATCCATCCATCATCTACTATCCATCCATCCATCCATCCATCCATCCATCATCTACTATCCATCCATCCATCCATCATCTACTATCCATCCATCCATCTATCTTCTACCCATCCATCTACTATCAACCATCCATTCATCCATCCATCCATCTATCATCTACTATCCATCCATCCATCCATCCATCCATCCATCCATCCATCCATCCATCCATCCATCCATCCATCCATCCATCCATCCATCCATCTATCTATCTATCTATCTATCTATCTATCTATCTATCTATCTATCTATCTATCTATCTATCTATCTATCTATCTATCTATCTATCTATCTATCTATCTATCTATCTATCTATCTATCTATCTATCTATCTGTCTGTCTGTCTATCTATCTATCTATCTATCTATCTATCTATCTATCTATCTATCTATCTATCTATCTATCTATCTATCTATCTATCTATCTATCTATCTATCTATCTATCTATCTGTCTGTCTATCTATCTATCTATCTATCTGTCTATCTATCACAAGAATAAAGGTGCACTGCATTTCGTTAGGTATGCGCTGTTTTTTACAGCCTCTGAATAAACTTTTATTCTCAAAGGACATTGCATGCTTTCTTACTATACCTTGTGAGCGAACCAGATGAGTCTGGACTCCTCGTAGTATCTAAACATGCCATATTTAGGGTCTAAGAGTTCTTTCATGATGAGCAGGAAGAACTCTTTCCTCACGCCGCCAGCGTCCACGGCCTCCTCTCCCACAAAGATCACCTGCAGAATAATAAAATTAAAAACCGCAAAAGCGGCAACGAAGACGCACATATTAAGGAAAACTTGTTTACCTTGAGTGGCTTCTTGTAATCAACGTTTTTGGACTTCCTCAGCACCTCCATGGAGTCTCCGACCACATTATCTCGGCGTACAATGAGGATGAGGCAGGGGTTTACGGACTCTGCTGCTCCTCCACCAGACAGGAACAGCGAGTGCAAGTTCTGTCTCTGAGCCTGGTCCACGGCTATCTGATCACAAACAGCACTGTGAGCGCACGAGTAAAGCATGATGTCAGACCTTTAGGTGCGGCAGAGCTCGCTCACCTGCATCTGGATCACAGCATCCGTCTGGAGCAGCGTCGTCTTCGCCTGAGCATCAAAAACAAACGGGTATTTGCACAAGATGACCTGAGAGTCCATGACCTGTTCAAGACAGACGGGAGACAGACGCATCAGAGAATGTAACTATGATTTGAGGTTAAAGGAAAGTGTATTTTTAGCACATCTAGCAGCACCAACCAAAATAAAAGAGAAGTTTCAAACAGAACCTAATTCTGTTGGGTGCAGGAATTACACACGTCACCTTAAAGTCATTGTAAATGATCATAAGGCAGTCGTGGCCTGATGGTTAGAGAGTCAGACTGGTAACTCGAAGGTTGCATGTTCGATTCTCAATACCGACAGGAAATGACCTTGAGCAAAGCACCCAATCGTGTAAATTCAGGAGTGTAAAATGATGCCTCTGAACAATGCAGACTCACCAAAGAGAACATCTGCTGCTGAAACCAGGTGACATAATCATTCCTGATGTCAATTAGCTCATCCAGCTCATGAATGTAGAACTTGTCATACTGGATGATCTGGCCAGCACGCTCATTAACCTGCAACACGATAGGAAGAATACAATTAGCGAATTACAATATGGTTCCATTAGTTAACTAGTGTACATTCACCAGCAAGAATGAGAAGTGCTTCTCGTTGTTAGTTCATGTTAAAGACACATTATGTAAGATTTTTGGATTCAAATATCCAAAAGCCACTAGAACAGTGTTATATATTTAGTTGACTTGTGTACTTACATTATCCCAAACATTTCCAACAGTGTTTAAATCCAGAGAAATAAGTGATTTTAACCAGGACACGGCACGTGTGTCGCCCATCAATGACATCATACCCGTGTTACCCTCGGTTTTATGTTGTAGAAACCATGGAAACACCAAAGACGCTTTAATATATGATGTGTTTTATTAGACAGGAGAGCAACTTTTTGGATCCTTGATGGACAGAAACTGATCAACACAGTTAGTCTGATTGTGTAAATCTGGTGTTGTTGATTTTTGGCGAGTACCATGTTTTACCGCCTAATATGATCTCGCTCACTGCAGTGTGAACAAGTGTCTTATAGCAGTGCCGAGCCAACGCACAGAGTAGCATTATAACATCACTTTAAAGGGATAGTTCACCCAAAAATAAAAATTAGCCCATGATTTACTCACTCTCAAGTTATCCGAGGTGTATATGACAAAATCGGAGTTATATTACAAAAGTCCAGGCTAATCCAAGCATTAGAGTTGGATTCATAGTTGCTCTGTTTTTGAAGTCCATAAAAAGTGCATCTATCCGTCAAATAACTGCTCCACGCGGCTCCGGGGTGTTAATAAAGGCCTTCTGAAGCGAATCGACGCGTTTGTGTAAGAAAAATATTCATATTTAAAACTTTATCAAGTAAACTTTTGGCCGACTGCCTGCCCTGTTCAATTTATGGAAAAATTGTTGAAAGGTCCCCTGCCGATCGAAAGACTAACACAACCAGGTCCGCTCGTCATGACGTCACGCATCTTGAGTTTCACTTTCAACACTGAAAGTGCCTGGACTTTTGTAATATAATTGTAAAAAAGAAGAATGTCATATACACCTAGGATGACCTGGGGGTGAGTAAATTATGGGCTAATTTTCATTTTTGGGTGAACTATCCTAGCCTGGATGCCAGCCGAACTTAGCCCCGCCCACAACATTTTAACTCGGGCAGTTCGGTCTGGACTTGATCCGTAGAGAAGTAATTATGCCCGAGCAGAAACTGTTCGGACCAATGAAATTGTCAGGGCGGGCTTTAGACGATGATGGACAGATGATAAACAGTAACGTAATCATCCACGTCATCAAAGGCGCTTGGGTTGTTTTTCTCCGGGAAAAAAAGGCATTTGGGGGGTAAAATGTGTGTTATTTTGGCGCGGCTGCTAAATTTCGCATTCCTGGGTCTGAATATCACATAATTGGGGTCGCTTCAACCCGCGGACTTGGCAACACAGTGCAGTTTTGTTCTGTTGACATTTGACAACTAACGTTATGTGTCGCTCCGTTGCTCTGATTGGTTGTAGGTCTATCCAATTGAGGTCTTTCCTGGTTCGGTTGAAACACACCCCATAATCACAGCCCAACGGAGCAGATCAGACTCATATTCTGACTAGAATTGAGTATGACAACGTCAGGCTAGAACTATCCCTTTAACACACTCAAATGTGTGTAAAATGATAAAATAGCGTTGCGTTCACCCACATACACATGAACGGAAGAAGCAGAAGCGCTCGTCTGACAGAATAAATGTCCACTGCTCTCGAACCGTGTTTCGCGCTCGTCTCTCATTAGCAAACGCTCCAGCGGCCTCATTCCACTCCGCTTCATACTACAGTAACGCTCATACATCTTTAATACATTCGCTCATCCATGAACATGATTTCTGCCCGAGTCCCGTTCATCCTTGCAAATCCAGGCGTCATCAAGCTACGACTTTGTTTTGTATTAGCGACCTCTAGCGGTGAAAATTACATATTGTGCCTTTAAAGGAACACACCAGGATTTTTGCAAATAGGCTCATTTTCCGTCTCCCCTAGAGTTAAACAGTTCAGTTTTACCGTTTTCAAATCCATTCAGCCGATCTCCGGGTCTGGCGGTAGCACTTTTAGCATAGCTTAGCATAGATCATTGAATCAGATTAGACCGTTAGCATCTCGTTTAAAAATGACCAAAGAGTTTTGATATTTTTCCTATTTAAAACTTGACTCTTCTGTAGTTACATCTTGTACTAAGACCGACGGAAAATGAAAAGTTGCCATTTTTTTTCTCCTCGTAATGAAGCCTGTTCACGTGCTTGTACGGCTTGTTTTGTGTGCGTGTTGTAAATATAATTTATTCTGAAGAAATATTCTCAACAGTGTTCAATCAGCTTTGACATATTTAAATCTGCATATCTTTGATATTTTTACCTTTTATAAAGGGCATTTTTTTCCATAATCTTATTAAATATAGGCTGTTTCAGCTTTCAGTTTATATTTTTAAATTTGATCTATAAATTAAATTAGAATAATAAGACACTTTAGGGCTGTTAGCAATCAACTTAAATAATTTACACTGAAAAATTACACAACTGCATTAAAACATTTTATGAGATTGTTTTAAATAGTTTTGAATATACAAATAAGAAAAGTTGGAAAGAATGTTTAAACATGAAACTAAACAACCAGTAGGTGGCAGCGGGTGACCGTTTTAATGAGTGAGTCATTGAGTTGATTCATTCAAACGGATGATTGATTGAAGAATGAGGCAGTCGTCTATGAATAGGTCATTGAATCTTTGATACAAACGATTCATTCAAACGCTGAATCGTTCAGTAACATTGATTTCTCCTCGAGGGACTGCGCGAGCGTCAACAGCGCAACATTGTTACCGTCAGTTTATGATACATTAGGCTATTATTATCCACTATCGATCGATCTTTCTAAATGAATGCAGAATCATTCTTGCATTTTGTTGATTCTCTAGTTTTTTGTTATTGATGTTTTAATCTGTCTAGTAAAATTCTCTTTCACTTGCCCCTTCAAAAATTCACTTGTCCCACAAACATTGTTCTTTAACTTTTAAAAATACACATTTAAGTGCTGTCAAGTCATTAACGAAATCAATATAAGTAATAATTACTCTTATAATATACATTTTTAAAAATCTTTTTATTCATTGATGTCTCGTGTCACAGACAGTCATACTGACTCAGATATAGCCCTACCGCGGCTGTGTTGATGGATGATTTAGTCACATCCAGGAACGGTTAAACAGAACTAAATTAATATTATGGCCCCACTTTATATTAGGTGGCCTTAACTACTATGTACTTACATCAAAAAATAAGTACAATCTACTTACTGTGTTCAAATTGTATTGCAAAACACCTTTGCTGATATTGAGGTGGGATACAGGTAGAGTTAGGGACAGGTGTGGTGGTATGGGTAAGTTTAAGGGTAGGGTTAGGTGTAAGGGAAGTGTCAACTGTGTAATTACAAATCTAACTACAGAAATGAATTACAGATGTAATTACATGCAGGTATTTCATGCATGTAAACAATAAGTGCATTGTATCAAATGATTAATTAAAATGTTAGTAGATAGTTACTGGAAAAGTTACCTCGTACCGGACATTTTCTCACCGCTTCTCAACTCCCAACATGCACACGCACACGACGCACACACATCTGTGCAACTGTCATTGTACTGTAGCCTATGTCAGCGTTGCATTATTATCTAGTCCCATCTCACCAACAGTTTAATACTCGCACATTATTAAATCCTGAAGCGTATCTGAACCAGAATACACTGAAGATTAGGTTGTCATGTTAGTTATGTTGACTATGCTTAAAGTGCTGCCACCAGATCAAGAGATCGGCTGAATGGTTATCCATTCTCAACAGTTTAACTCTAAGGGAGTTGGAAAATTAGCCTAGTGGGGTTCCTTTAACTAATGTAAAGTACATAATTATGAGTAGGTAAGACACAGAGCATTTAGGCTCGGTCCACACGAACACAGGTATTTTCAAAACCGCATCTTTTTCTATGCGGTTTGGCCGCTCATCCACACGCAAACGAAGTATCCGACACTGAACCCAAACTTTTTTGAAAACTCCGGCCAGGGTGAACATTTTTAGAAACTCAGGTTTCAGTGGAGTCGTGTGGACAGTGAAACCAGAGATTTTGGCATAGACAGTAAAAGAAATGGACACAGCAACCCCATAGACTTTACGCAGAAAAGTTGAAGTCATGTAGAAGCACTCACTTCCTGATGGCTGAGCGTACTGCGCAGCCTCAGACTGAGCGTGAGAGCTCAGACTGGGCTCTCTATGGTCTTCTCGACATGCTTCTCACTTAACTTTATCGGACTTTATGCCTCCACGTCCCCTCGATTGCCTCAGTAAAAGATTGCCGGCGAGCTTCTCCTCGGGTCTATACGGTACAGCACGACGGAGTCGCGTGGTTATGACGCAATCGTTAGCCTATTTTTTACAAAAACGGCTTCTACGGGGCGATAGTGTAAGATACAAGGTAATGGAGCATTTTATTTACATTTAGTCATTTAGCAGATTCTTTTATCCAAAGTGACTTACAAATGAGAGAGATAGAAGCAACTAGAACAGTCAAGGGCAACAGTATGCAAGTGCTGTAATAAGACTTTTAAAAATTTTGTTTGTTTAGAAATAAACAATGGACAAATGGAGTCTTTCAACGCCTCAGATGTAAAGATATTTGCTGTCAAAGTGAGGCCAAAATGAATGAGAGGCAATGGGATGCTAACAGCAGGTGATGGCTTGGTTAGCAATGGCTGCCCCTATGGAAGGTACGCTTTCCGGGGGCTGGATTACCCCCTTGGATTTTGGCTTGTTGCATCAGAACCGGAACCGGCAATAACCTTTTTTCCAGGCTTCTGATTGGCCAACATGGCTTTACGGTTAGGGTTATATTGCCACCTGTTGGTTTGGTAGCTTCATAGCGTGTTTTCATGTGGATGCGATTTTTTTTAACGGAATAGGGAAAAACTCTATAAAAATACCTGTGTACGTGTGGACTAGGCCTTAGGCATGCCATTTTTTAAAACATTTTTGTGGTATTTAGGACACACGCATATATCCAAATTGGGCCAGTGTCTGTTCAACTGTGGTGCTCACCAAGTGGAGGATCTCCAGGAGTTTGAGCGAGGTGTGCAGGAAGCAGGTGAAGATCCTCTGTTCAGAAAGGGGAATTCCCAGTTTCTGCAGCCGCAGCAGATACACCACCACCTCCTTATAGAGCTCCACCAGCCTCTGGAAGACCGATGGATCAAACCTGGACCACCAGTTACCTTAAAAAAACAAAACAATGGTTGATTCTAAATGTAGGCAAAAAACGCACATGTAATCTATCCATCACATATTTTTGAGTGATAGATTTGTGAGCTGTAAAATGTTTGGTAATCAGGGATGGAAATTAGCACCCGCCACCAGCCAAATGCGGGTGATTTTGTGATTTTAGGTGAAGCGGGTAAACTCGCTATTAAACTAAATAAAAATAGCATAGCTTACTGTTTCACCTGGACGGCAGACACTTTTAGAGGAGGCACACCTTCAAAAAAAATGTGCCGTTACAAATCAAATTCACAATAAGTAGTAGAGGAGCTCATTTGTGCGTGGTTGCGTTTTAGCGGCTTTATTGCCATTGCGGCGGAGTCTCGAGAACATGCGCTGTAAACTTGCGCGTTTTTTTAAAAACACATTGAGCTTGCGTCGCGTCCACCGTTTGAACGCAAGAGGATCTCCAGATATAGGGCTGAATAGAAAAAAAAGGTATCAATGGGTCTGTCCAGTAACTCGTGATGAACCTCAGGCGAACTGCACACTTTGCAGAGAAGCATTTCATTTGCTCAGACTGACTGACTTAACACAGCAGAGGTGACACACACATCTAAAGGTCACTATTGTTTTTTTAAATGGATAATATATTTATACAATATTCCATACATTATCAGAGCTTGGCAGACAGAATTATTATATATTTGTAGACCGGTTAATTAATAGATTATAGCCTAATTAATGTTATTATTAATGTATCATTTTAATCATACATAATAAATAATCCTGCCATATAAAGTTTATATAAATAATTACATAATAATATAGTCATAATTTAAGTAAATTAATACAAAATTTAACATTTCTGAATTTCAGAATTGTCAAAAAAGTGATAACTGGTTCAGAATGACCTCTTAAAGGGACAGTTCACCCAAAAATGAAAATCTCACCCTCACCCTCTAGTTGTTCCAAGCATGTATACATTTCTTTGTTATGTTGAACACATTGGAAGATTCATTCCTACTATGGAAGTCAATGGTGCCCCCAAAGCAGCCTGGTTACAAACTTTCTTCAAAATATCTTCTTTTGTGTTCAGCAGAACAAAGAAACTCATACAGGTTTGGAACATCATGAGGGCGAGTAAATGATGACAGAATGTTTTAGTTTTGGGTGAACTATCCCTTTAAAGTGCACTACTAAAGAGTTCTTTAGAAATAAATGTAATAATCAAATGTAAAATAATATAACATTTTATATTGTCGTGAATGGGTGTCCCTTATTTTGCCACACTGAAGGTGGCAACCCTAGTACGTTGTCAACACGCTTCAGAAGATGCCAAAACTAATAGTTTCATTGTTGGGACTAAAAACCTAAAACTGGAAGCCATAAAACACCACGTCCATCCAAATGCCACATCCATTAATCTGCCCTACTCATTTAATGAAATGTATATCAGTTCATGGTTTGTGTGTGTACAAGAGAGAAAGAGAAAATGTCAGTATTTCATTGAGACTTGAGATTAAATAAACTGCTTAAGTATTGTAGAGCTTGTAGTATTAATTTTCACATGCAGTTAAAGATTGTCAGTTAAAAACAAGAAAGTGGCTGGTAGATTTTGCATTTCCATCCCTGTTGGTAATTACTGATTTTGGACCAGAAAGAGTTTTACAAGAGTTGTGATGAAGCCCAACAAACAAATGTCCTCTTACAGTGAATGGGACGTACCAAGCACTTTGATAGGGGTGTCTTTCAGGGTTACGATGGCCTTGGCGAAAGGAATGGTGAGGGTGGTGTAGTTGCTGGGATTGCTGAGGAGCGGACACTCGGGCAGCGTGAGGTAGAGTCTCAGAGCCTCGATGTCTGGAGGAGAACTGCTCAATCTGGGGAGGAGATGCTTCTCCAAACTAGCAGCTATCTGGATTGGGATAACACATGCACTGGTTACAATAGGAATGATGGGCACTTGAAGGAGTAGTTAAAGAGTCTTCTGAAAATGGCACTACATGGGTTTCATTCATGCTGGAAACAAGAGACTCACAATTTGTGAGATTTGTAGGTAATCAGGCTGGATGAGCCTGTGGTAGAGCAGACGGGCCGTGTTAATATCCACACCTGAGCACTTACTGCTAGTGCTGTAGTGATCCGGACTACTGCAAAACACAACACTCATTAGAGAAACGATCATCAGCTCATTATAGTGCATATACAGGTGCTGGTCATATAATTAGAATATCATGAAAAAGTTGATTTATTTCACTAATTCCATTCAAAAAGTGAAACTTGTATATTGTATTCATTCATTACACACAGACTGATATATTTCAAACGCTTATTTCTTTTAATTTTGATGATTATAACAGACAACTAAGGAAAATCCCAAATTCAGTATCTCAGAAAATTAGAATATTGTGAAAAGGTTCAATATTGAAGACACCTGGTGCCACACTCTAATCAGCTAATGAACTCAAAACACCTGCAAAGGCCTTTAAATGGTCTTTCAGTCTAGTTCTGTAGGCTACACAATCATGGGGAAGACTGCTGACTTGACAGTTGTCCAAAAGACGACAATTGACACCTTGCACAAGGAGGGCAAGACACTAAAGGTCATTGCAAAAAAGGCTGGCTGTTCCCAGAGCTCTGTGTCCAGGCACATTAATAGAGAGGCGAAGGGAAGGAAAAGATGTGGTAGAAAAAAAGTGTACAAGCAATAGGGATAACCGCACCCTGGAGAGGATTGTGAAACAAAACCCATTCAAAAATGTGGGGGAGATTCACAAAAAGTGGACTGGAGCTGGAGTCAGTGCTTCAAGAACCACTACGCACAGACGTATGCAAGACATGGGTTTCAGCTGTCGCATTCCTTGTGTCAAGCCACTTTTGAACAACAGACAGCGTCAGAAGCGTCTCGCCTGTGCTAAAGACAAAAAGGAAAAAAAAGTGGTCCAAAGTTATGTTCTCTGATGAAAGTCAATTTAGCATTTCCTTTGGAAATCAGGGTCTGGAGGAAAAGAGGAGAGGCACACAATCTACGTTGCTTGAGGTCCAGTGTAAAGTTTCCACAGTCAGTGATGGTTTGGGGTGCCATGTCATCTGCTGGTGTTGGTCCACTGTGTTTTCTGAGGTCCAAGGTCAACACAGCCGTATACCAGAAAGTTTTAGAGCACTTCATGCTTCCTGCTGCTGACCAACTTTATGGAGATGCAGATTTCATTTTCCAACAGGACTGGGCACCTGCACACAGTGCCAAAGCAACCAGTACCTGGTTTAAGGACCATGGTATCCCTGTTCTTAATTGGCCAGCAAACTCGCCTGACCTCCATAGAAAATCTATGGGGTATTGTGAAGAGGAAGATGCGATATGCAAGACCCAACAATGCAGAAGAGCTGAAGGCCACTATCAGAGCAACCTGGGCTCTCATAACACCTGAGCAGTGCCACAGACTGATGGACTCCATGCCACGCCGCATTGCTGCAGTAATTCAGGAAAAAGGAGCCCCAACTAAGTATTGAGTGCGCTACATCCTCATACTTTCAGTTGGTCAAGATTTCTAAAAATCCTTTCTTTATATTGGTCTTAAGTAATATTCAAATTTTCTGAGATACTGAATTTGGGATTTTCCTTAGTTGTCCGTTATAATCATCAAAATTAAAAGAGATAAACATTTGCAATATATCAATTCAATTTTGAATGGAATTGGTGTAATAAATCAACTTTTTGATGATATTCTAATTATATGACCAGCACCTGTACACTGGACACAATGGGCCTCATTCATGAAACAGAACTAATTTGTGTAAATCATTCGTAAAGCCACTTGTACATTTTCGGATTCACCGTAAGACACGTGACCAGTGCGGCGCACAGTTGGCAGTCATTACCACTCACGCCACTGGCCTCGCCCCGTTCTCACAGTCCCTCGGCCTCGCTGCTGGCTGTAATCTCCCAGTCGATTAGTCGATTATTAGTCGATACGTTCTGGCTCGACCAAAATTCTGATTGGTCAATTTTTTGCCACGTTCATTTCATCAGTTTTGACGCGTTCATTTCATCTGGTGGAAAGCACTAATTGCTAATGGGGGTGTTTTCAGAGCATCCCTGTTTCACAGGTAACAGTCTGTCTTCAGAACACCCCTCTTGTTTTCACTTCTTTTGGATTAGCCCAACCCACTGAAGAAGAGAGACAGATTGAAGTAACGTTAGGCTATAGTTTGCTGTATATTATTTATTTAATTGTGAGAGCGTTTTCCTAGTCAGTCCTCTTCTACCATGTCAACAAAGACATCGGTATTGTGGCAGCATTTTTTTAAAGTAGAAAATGGGGGGAAAAAAGACGAATGCAAATTTTGCAAGCAGTTTGCATATCACAGCTTGACGGTAAACATTTCATAATCACCTAAAAACGGTAAGCTAACTTGTCTGTATTAGGATGCCCCGTCTGTTTTGAGTAGGCTATATGAACATATCAGAATTGCCATATTTCAATGTTTTTTATGTGGAGCCTAATGCGCGATGCGCTGTGGCCACTGTTTGTAATAGTTTTGAGCCTATGCTTTATTTTTCATTTATGCACTTTATTTTGTTTCTGCTCTTGATCTGGCTTGTTTAATAAATATTCCTTGTGTGTGTTTAAGAGTAAAAGCTTTAAGTTAATAGTCTATTCGTGTCTCAGCCGTGGAGCTGAAGCTGAGCTCCTGTTCGAGCTGCACAGAGCGGCTGAAATTATAGTGTCTGTCAGTTATTATAATACATATGACAAAAACAATTGTCTAAATTATGTTGCATATTCCTCAAAAGTTCTTGTGATGATATCACTAGTTGACAACATAGCCTATGACTTCTGAAAATATACTACTATGATATTGCGCAGGTGCACTCGATGCAACGCTGTCAGAGCCGACAGACTCGTGTGTCAGACTCATTTCAGTGCAAAATAATCAGCTCAAAAACGATTTAATATACTGCAAATAGCCTACTAGTTTTTTATGTTTATTTATAATTAATTTAGGCAGACAACAAGGCTACCAAGTACTGCACACAGTGCGCAGCTAATTAATTTAACGTTTTTTTTCCCTAACATCATTTTTAGTCGAAAATTTCAGGACTTCAGTCGACCAAGATTTTCTTTGGTTGATTACAGCCCTAGTTGGTACCAGTTGTAGTCGAGACGAGCTCATTCGAGTCCATGTCAAAACTGAGTTCAGAGTATGTTGGGTCCAAGTCAAGACAGAGACCAGAGAAAATTCACAAACAACATGAGAACTCAATGTGATGACCTTTTTAGTTACGGAGGGCGTGCACTAGAGTGACTGCTGAAAAATTGCTGCCCTTCTAATGCAAAAGTGTGAATGTGCCGGAGGGAGAGAGGCCGGGCGGCCTTCTGTCAGACATTTTTGGGGGAGATGCTAAGTGTTGAGACTTATCTGTATTCATTTTATTATTTAATTAAACGAGATTATGTTTTCTCTGTGACACTTTTTGAGGCCGAGTTCAAGACCGAGTCTCAAGTACTACTACACTGGTTGGTACCAAAGAAAATTACACCTGCTCCCTACCACGTGTAAAAAAGTGAAAGTGAAGTGACGTGTGGCCAAGTATGGTGACCCATACTTGGAATTTGTGCTCTCCATTTAACCCATCCAAGTGCATACACAGTAGTGAACACACACACCGTGAACACACACCCGGAGCAGTGGGCAGCCATATTGCTGCGGCGCCCGGGAAGCAGTTGAGGGTTCGGTGCCTTGCTCAAGGGTCTCACCTCAGTCGTGGTATTGAGGGTGGAGGAGAGTGCTGGTTATTCACTCCCCCACCAACAATTCCTGCCGGACCTGAGACTCGAACCTCCAACCTACAGGTTACAAGTCCGACTCTCTAAACATTGGGCCACGACTGCCTCTTAAATGGTGCGCAAAACATTTGAACGTTCTGTGTACTAATTTAGGCAAACTGATAACATTGCATTTTGATGCACTATGTACCATAATAATATTTCATGAGTTTACGTACCCAGCCTTTTTTTTTTTAAACTGTTCAACTTTGAGTAATGGGCAGCAATCGTCACTTTCTACCCAATCACAGTGGAGGGGCGGGACAAATACTACACCGACCAATCATCCTACATGAATAATGTCTGAACAACAATGGAGAAGTTAATATTGGTGGTTACTGCAACGGCACAAACGACAGCCGTTGGACTGGAAGTCATAGATTTCCAATGGAGAGAAGTACGGGAGCTGTGCGGGAGTTCCGATTATATGCGTATGCGGAAAAATTTCAGATCCAATTTGAGCTTCGGATGCATTGAAATATATGAACTTCTGCGGCTAGACCGTATGCGATGTATTCTAATTAAACTAGGAGCACAAAGTTAAGGCCTGTTCACACCGGGACGATTTTCGTGCGCGTTTATCGCTGACGTTTAACGCCTCGTGACTAAACAATGGGCGCCAATGTGAGTGTTCACACCGACGCGTAAAACGTCAGGCGTAAAAGCGTCATTTTTAAAAAAACGCCTCGGGTTCGTTTTTTTTTTTTGACGCGGCGCGTTAAAAACTGGCCGACCAATCAGATCGGCGCTTTTGTTCACGTGCCTGGAGCTGCTGAAGTTACAGTAAAACACGACTTGGTGGCGCTCAAGCACAAAACGGTCTAGCCGAGCACACATTGGCGAAGAAGACAATGCAACGAGGAAAGATGAACGGGAATGGGATGTATCCAAAATCTGCGTCTTTTCTGTTGTCTTTCCTCGTTCAACAGAACAACAATGTCCTCATCGCTGGAGCTGCTGCTTGAGAAATCCATGTTCTAGTATGTGAGAAAGTTATGTGTGTTTCGGCTAACATGTAAATACTCTCTCTCTTCTTCTTCTTCTGTGTGACAAGGGATGCAGCGAGCGCAGCGCCACCTTGTGTACCGGCTATTTCTGTTTTTCAATAAGCGCCATCTAATGTCAGGGAGTGAAATTGCACGTTCACTCGGCGCATCGCGAGTGAAAATCGCTTGGGTGTGAACACTCAAGACGCGCCGAAAAACGTCACGACAAACGCTGGCGATAAACGCGCGCGATATTCGTCCCGGTGTGTACAGGCCTTAAGAATTGCCAATATTTGAACACTTTAACGTTATTCTGTAAACACTATTTCTGTAAAATGGCGGTTATTAATAATTATGGCAGAAATAATTATTTTATAATTATTAAATCAATATTTATATTGATTAGCTCCGTTACATCTATGTTTTTATTTTAGATGTATCGAGGGTCATTTATTTTGTGTGGATATATTCATATATGCATTACATTCATTCAAATCATTCATTTTACCATGGTGAAAGCTGAGAGTAACGTTTGCTTCAAGACCAATTCACCCTTCGACGGGAGTTTGATTGACAGGCGATCTGACCAATCATAATCCGCCATCTGCCGAATCCGCCATTTTTGTCTGACAAAGTTCATAGATTAACGTCAGTGGACTTGAACTTGAAAAACGGTGTGTGCTGACGTCTTTCCGTGGTTGAAACAACATTCCTTCTGAAGTTCATTCATGTTTATTTGATAAAGTATACTAGAAGGAAGAGATAATCGGTTCACGAGCAGCTACAGCGACCTATCACCACACATTAAAGAGCCACAAAACACTATTTATTGTTTACATTTCTTTAAAAATGACAATTTTAGAGTTGAAACTTTGTTTCATATCAAAAGTAACCTGCTCTGTCCTGTATCCTGTGCGTTGTCAGTATCCTCTTTGCTCTGCGATGTGTTTTTGACTGCGTGAGAACGTGTGTGTGGTGTGAGAGCCCGGCTTGTCGGGCATAGCAACAGTAACTAAAGGTGGCGGGTCTTTGCGAATGGTCAATTTTAAAGTTCTCTGCGACTGCCGCTAGGGGGCGAAATGCGCATGCGAATGTCATATGCAGTGGAAAGGCGGCTTAATAATGAACGATCGTGCACGCGCTCCCTATTTACGAATGTTTGGAATTCATTCAATATACAAACGTTTAACTACTGAATCCGTGGCGAAGCGTTTGTGAATCTGGAGGAGAGTTGTAAAGGTCCATGTTGCGTGTAAATCTCTGAATTTGCTTGTATACTTACGAAAGTTTCATGAATGAGGCCCGATGTGTTTTGAATGTATAACATCCAGTTACCTTCCAGACAGAAAACTTCCATTGAGACAACTCGCTGAAGAGAACACAAGATCAATCTCACTGCAAGAGACAGCAAAGACACATCACATCATCGTGTGATGTTCAGACCATGATGAAGTTAAGGCTAGATCATCATTTATTAGGGCAGACTGAGTTTCATCTGCATGCCTAATGTAAAAAACAAAGTAAAGGAAGTCAAAGCTGTACTTGGTGATTTCTGGTGACAGTCTCCCATGGCTGTGATTGAGCCACTTCTGGATGAGGTCAGCACTGAGCGTGTAAATCTGTCCGTCAGGTCTGGTTATCCTCACATCCAGCGGAGGGCTGTCGTCCTACAGCAATACAGCTGAGTCATTTAAACGGGAACATCAGTGAACGGCCAATCACCACAAAAGGCAACAGTACAAACGAACACATACTGCACATTTTTTAAATGCATTTGACAGTTTTGGACGCTGCCATGTGAAGTCACCACGTAAAGCAGGACACAAAATATCTAAAAATCCAGATAAATACAATATCACAAAATAAATACATGATACAATGGTACCAATGTAATAATAAGGATCACTGATGATGTAACAACAGCTGTGTGGGTGGGGAAATAATAATAATAAGCAATAACAATAATAAGCAATAATACAGCGTTATTTGTAGCACTTTTCACAATCAAATCTTAAATTATGCCTCATCAGCTTGACCCTTGACCTCTGCTCATACCTGAGATAGAGCATAGTGAGCGAAGCTCTGGTCTCCTCCAGCGTAGATCCTCTTCACGCAGTAGCTCTGCTCCGCCTCTGAAATACACAGCCCTGTCAAATCTGAAACATCAGCACATGGTTTTCATGGGGTGCGTCTCATTCAACTCAATCCATTGATGAGTGAACAAGGTGTCATATACAATACTAAAGTGCAACTCGACTCCGTTTCCCCTTTTTCACCAGAATGGTTCATATTCACCAGAGTCTCATCTCCCATTCCCTTTAAAAGCCAGTTGTGCTCACACCATGGCGGATTCACTATTTACATGGAGAAAAGACTGAACGCCTCTTCTCCAGAGAGGAATCCTTTTATTTTTTATATTTAAAAATGTGTGTTCTGCGAGTCTGCGAGTCCCTGTGTGTGTAATAAGCAGAGTGTACGTGTTGTTGTGCACCGCCTATAGGCTCATATTACTAACACACCCTTTAAAGAACACAAAATACTGCAAATACTACTGGACCAGGGGCCTATACCATGAAGCCGGTTTAGCTGGCTAGCCAGATATGTTTAAAGGGGTGATGAACTGAGAAATCAACTTTCCCTTGAGTTTTTGATATATAAAAGTTCATGGGAATATAAGAATATCCTGTAAGTTTCAGAGCTGAAAACTTCCTTGTTAGTCAAAGAAAAGCTTTTATTGACTCGTGAGCTAAGGATCGTCCCTGCATAAGCTTCCTTCTGAACACACACTTATGTGAGTAGGCTAAAACATGTTTTTTTATATGTGTTAGTTTTCCGTAACATTACAGATCGTTTGAAATCTAATGATTACATACCTTAGCACTGTCACAGGCTGAAGAAGGTGTTATTGGTTCACTCATGATCGGACTTGTAACGTTATGGGCCAGGAGCCAGTGTGTGTGTCCGCGCAACGTGAGTGTGCATGTGTCGGCACGAGCGAGTGAGTGAGTGTGTGTGTGTCCGCCCGTGCGAGTGACTGTGTGTGTGTGTGTGTGTATGTCCGCACGAGTGAGTGAGTGAGTGAGTCCGCCCGCGCGAGTGAGTGTGTGTCCGCATGAGTGAGTGTGTGTGTGTGTCCGCGCGAGTGAGTGTGTGTGTGTGTCAGCGCGAGTGAGTGAGTGAGTGAGTGAGTGAGTCTGTGTGTGTCCGCGCGAGTGAGTGAGTGTGTGTGTTTGTGTGTGTCCGCACGAGTGAGTGTGTCTGTGTGTGTGTGTTTGTGTGTTTGTGTGTGTGTCCGCGCGAGTGAGTGAGTGAGTGAGTGAGTGAGTGTGTGTGTCCGCGCGAGTGAGTGAGTGAGTGAGTGAGTGTGTGTGTGTGTGTGTGTGTGTGTGTGTTTGTGTGTGTGTCCGCGCGAGTGAGTGAGTGGTGTGTGTGTGTGTGTCCGCGCGAGTGAGTGAGTGAGTGAGTGAGTGAGTGTGAGTGTGTGTGTGTGTGTGTGTGTGTGTGTGTGTGTGTGTCCGCGCGAGTGAGTGAGTGTGTGTGTGTGTGTGTCCGCGCGAGTGAGTGAGTGTTTGTGTGTGTGTGTGTGTGTGTGTGTGTGTGTGTGTGTGTCCGCGCGAGTGAGTGTGTGTGTGTGTGTGTGTGTGTGTATGTCCGCGCGAGTGTGTGTGTGTGTGTGTGTGTATGTCCGCGCGAGTGAGTGAGTGTGTGTCCACGCGAGTGAGTGAGTGTGTGTCCGCGCGAGTGAGTGAGTGTGTGGGTGTCCGCGCGAGTGAGTGAGTGTGTGGGTGTCCGCGCGAGTGAGTGAGTGTGTGGGTGTCCGCGCGAGTGAGTGAGTGTGTGGGTGTCCGCGCGAGTGAGTGAGTGTGTGGGTGTCCGCGCGAGTGAGTGAGTGTGTCGGTGTCCGCGCGAGTGAGTGAGTGTGTCGGTGTCCGCGCGAGTGAGTGAGTGTGTCGGTGTCCACGCGAGTGAGTGAGTGTGTCGGTGTCCGCGCGAGTGAGTGAGTGTGTCGGTGTCCGCGCGAGTGAGTGAGTGTGTCGGTGTGTGTACGCGTGGGTGGATGGGTGGGTGTTTGTACGCGTGAGTGTGTGTGTCCGCGCGAGTGAGTGAGTGTGTGTGTGTGTGTGTGTGTGTGTGTGTGTCCGCGCGAGTGAGTGAGTGAGTGAGTGTCTGTGTGTGTGTCCGCACGAGTGAGTGAGTGTGTGTCCGCGCGAGTGAGTGAGTGAGTGTGTGTCCGCGCGAGTGAGTGATTGAGTGTGTGTCCGCGCGAGTGAGTGATTGAGTGTGTGTCCGCGCGAGTGAGTGAGTGTGTGGGTGTGTGTCCGCGCGAGTGAGTGTGTGAGTGTGTCCGCGCGAGTGAGTGTGTCCGCGCGAGTGAGTGTGTCCGCGCGAGTGAGTGTGTCCGCGCGAGTGAGTGTGTCCGCGCGAGTGAGTGTGTCCGCGCGAGCGTGTCCGCGCGAGCGAGTGTGTCCGCGCGAGCGAGTGAGTGAGTGTGTGGGTGTGTGTGTGTGTCCGCGTGTGTGTCCGCGCGAGCGAGTGAGTGAGTGTCCGCGCGAGCGAGTGAGTGAGTGAGTGTCCGCGCGAGCGAGTGAGTGAGTGTCCGCGCGAGCGAGTGAGTGAGTGTGTCCGCGCGAGCGAGTGAGTGAGTGTGTCCGCGCGAGCGAGTGAGTGAGTGTGTCCGCGCGAGCGAGTGAGTGAGTGTGTCCGCGCGAGCGAGTGAGTGAGTGTCCGCGCGAGCGAGTGAGTGTGTCCGCGCGAGCGAGTGAGTGAGTGTGTCCGCGCGAGCGAGTGAGTGAGTGTGTCCGCGCGAGCGAGTGAGTGAGTGTGTCCGCGCGAGCGAGTGAGTGAGTGTGTCCGCGCGAGCGAGTGAGTGAGTGTGTCCGCGCGAGCGAGTGAGTGAGTGTGTCCGCGCGAGCGAGTGAGTGTGTCCGCGCGAGCGAGTGAGTGAGTCTGTGTGTCCGCGCGAGCGAGTGAGTGTGTGTGTCCGCGCGAGTGAGTGAGTGAGTGAGTGTGTCCGCGCGAGTGAGTGAGTGAGTGTGTCCGCGCGAGTGAGTGAGTGAGTGTGTCCGCGCGAGTGAGTGAGTGAGTGTGTCCGCGCGAGTGAGTGAGTGAGTGAGTGTGTGTGTCCGCGCGAGTGAGTGAGTGAGTGAGTGAGTGTGTCCGCGTGAGTGAGTGAGTGAGTGAGTGAGTGTGTCCGCGTGAGTGAGTGTGTCCGCGCGAGTGAGTGAGTGAGTGTGTCCGCGCGAGTGAGTGAGTGAGTGTGTGTGTCCGCGCGAGTGAGTGAGTGAGTGAGTGAGTGTGTCCGCGCGAGTGAGTGAGTGAGTGTGTCCGCGCGAGTGAGTGAGTGAGTGAGTGTGTCCGCGCGAGTGAGTGAGTGAGTGAGTCCGCGCGAGTGAGTGAGTGAGTGAGTCCGCGCGAGTGAGTGAGTGAGTGAGTCCGCGCGAGTGAGTGAGTGAGTGTGTCCGCGCGAGTGAGTGAGTGAGTCCGCGCGAGTGAGTGAGTGAGTGTGTCCGCGCGAGTGAGTGAGTGAGTGTGTCCGCGCGAGTGAGTGAGTGAGTGAGTGTGTCCGCGCGAGTGAGTGAGTGAGTGTGTCCGCGCGAGTGAGTGAGTGAGTGTGTCCGCGCGAGTGAGTGAGTGTGTGTGTCCGCGCGAGTGAGTGTGTCCGCGCGAGTGAGTGTGTCCGCGCGAGTGAGTGTGTCCGCGCGAGTGAGTGTGTCCGCGCGAGTGAGTGAGCGTGTCCGCGCGAGTGTGTCCGCGCGAGTGAGTGAGTGAGTGTGTCCGCGCGAGTGAGTGAGTGAGTGTGTCCGCGCGAGTGAGTGAGTGAGTGTGTCCGCGCGAGTGAGTGAGTGAGTGTGTCCGCGCGAGTGAGTGAGTGAGTGTGTCCGCGCGAGTGAGTGAGTGAGTGTGTCCGCGCGAGTGAGTGAGTGAGTGTGTCCGCGTGAGTGAGTGTGTCCTCGCGAGTGAGTGAGTGTGTCCGCGTGAGTGAGTGTGTCCTCGCGAGTGAGTGAGTGTGTCCGCGCGAGTGATTGATTGAGTGAGTGAGTGAGTGAGTGTGTCCGCGCGAGTGAGTGTGTCCGCGCGAGTGAGTGAGTGAGTGTGTCCGCGCGAGTGAGTGAGTGAGTGTGTCCGCGCGAGTGAGTGAGTGAGTGTGTCCGCGCGAGTGAGTGAGTGAGTGAGTGTGTCCGCGCGAGTGAGTGAGTGAGTGAGTGTGTCCGCGCGAGTGAGTGAGTGAGTGTGTCCGCGCGAGTGAGTGAGTGAGTGTGTCCGCGCGAGTGAGTGAGTGAGTGAGTGTGTCCGCGCGAGTGAGTGAGTGAGTGAGTGTGTCCGCGCGAGTGAGTGAGTGAGTGTGTCCGCGCGAGTGAGTGAGTGAGTGTGTCCGCGCGAGTGAGTGAGTGAGTGAGTGAGTGTGTCCGCGCGAGTGAGTGAGTGAGTGAGTGTGTCCGCGCGAGTGAGTGAGTGTGTCCGCGCGAGTGAGTGAGTGAGTGTGTCCGCGCGAGTGAGTGAGTGAGTGAGTGAGTGAGTGTGTCCGCGCGAGTGAGTGAGTGAGTGAGTGTGTCCGCGCGAGTGAGTGAGTGAGTGAGTGTGTCCGCACGAGTGAGTGAGTGTATAGGCTAATAAGTAATAAGTAATAGGCTATTTTCTGCCTTGGTTTTGAGGCTCTCTGAGAAACACTCGGATTTGATGGGCGTGCTGAACTGAAGACTTGGAAGTAAACGCCCACAGCTAGGATTAGATCATATTTGCCTGTTTAATGAGCTTCAGCTACCGTCTGTCCCAGGAATCGTCTGGGGGAAACGCTCAGAGAACACACACGCACTCACTCACTTATCACTCCGGTTCTGCTACTGAAGAATCCAACACGAGACAGCGATATGGCGCAATCAAATTGATACTGTTACATGATTGGCTGTTAGCGTGTCACTCAGTCACTCCCTAAGTTTCTAGGTTACCAGAGAGCGAGTGCCTTTGTTCATGCAACCAAACTTGCTTCACAACCTCTGGTTTCTTCCGACGAAGGGAAAAAAATAAAATAATTCTCGAACGTTTTATCGAACGCATTTTTTATAGATATCGCGATATTACATGATTACATGTCTATCGCGATACATAAAGTTATCGTTTTAATCGCCCAGCCCTAGCACTTTTCCCATTATGAATTATAATACAATTTGGTTCATTGGGTCGGATTGCTTTCACACCTAGAGCGAACGTCCCAGAGTTTGTTTGCAATCGGGCCGAGACCCCATCTCGTTTAGACGATCTCGGAGCGATTGCTTTGGTGCGTATCCGAGCGCAATTGACGTGTTCACATATGCCTAAACCGAAACGCACCAGGCTCCAAAACAAACGCTTAGGTGTGAGAGCACCCTTAGAGTACGTTTACATTGAAGCATTTGACATGTGCTTAAGTACCGCTGTCTGAGAAATGAATTCTGTAAAAAGACTTTATTATAAAGTGTTACCATGATGGTCATTAGTTAACATTAGTTAATGTATTAACTAACATGAACTAACCATGAGCAGTACATTTGTTACTGTATTTGTTCATCTTTGTTAACGTTATTTAATATAAATACAGCTGTTCATGTTAGTTCACAGTGCATTAACTAATGTTAACAAGATTTTAATAAAGCATTAGTAAATGTTGAAATTAACAAAGATTAAAGGTCCCATGGCATGAAATTTTCATTTTATGAGGTTTTTCAACATTAATATGAGTTCCCCTAGCCTGAATATTGTCCCCAAGTGGATTGAAATGTTGATCGGTGTAAACCCGAGTTCTGGCTGTCTCTCTCTGCCTTTGAGAAAATGACAGGCCAGACGAGCCAATCCTGAAGTCTCCTGGTTTGACGTCCAAGCAGGAACGGTTACCTCCCTTTCCTCCGCCCAGAGAATCTGGCACGCCCATGCAAACGCTCGAGAGATCATTCCTTGTGAACGAGTGAATGCTGGCAGTTTCTCAGTGTTTGGATGTACAAATGAAAACAGAAGTCTTTTTTCAGTTCCTTCTGATCTGTAATCTGTGATTTCTAATGTGTAGCTAATTATTTATTATTCGTGCACACAATGCGGCTTCTCTCTCTCCAGACAGAACGGTGTTTTCTATCTTGTGAGTCAGTGTTTTTGTACGTCCTCGTCGCGTCTACCGGTTCTAAAATGTGCATACAGTCATGAGTTTCTGCTCAACATCGGCCTCACACACGCCGAAGCTCGGGCTGCACTGGCCGTTGGCCTTCAACATCCCCGACCCCCAGTACTGCATCTGGCCCACAGCGGAGGCACCAAACGCGGCGTGAGATTAAGCAGAAGGAGGGCAAGCGTGAGCATATTCGGGCTAGCCAGCCTAGCCCCACAATAAACTGGATTACATTCGATTACTGCTGTTGTGTCTTTGTTTGCGCTGTGTACTCAACGCGCGTCACTGACGCTTTTATTTTATTTTAAAAATAATGCTATTATCAACACTTACTTTTAACTCGTTCATCTCGACAGCTGTAATGGTACTTTGCATGTGTTACAAAGTTGGTAATAATGATGAAGACGGACTCGGTGTGACTGGGACTCGTGTTTATTCAGAACTCTCAGATACAAACACAATAAACTCGCGCTGACTGACAGCGCTCTCATAACTCAGAAGGTACTATAAATAACTTTGTTAGCGATCGCTGAGCTCCGTCTCTGGTACGTTAGTGATGTCCGGTTCGCGAACGATCTTTCTTTTGAACCTATTCTTTTTAGTGAACCGAATCAGTTCACCAAATCGGACTGAATCGTTCTAAACGGTTCGCGTCTCCAGTCAGCGCTGATCCATAATTTACTAAAGTTACTAACTTTCTGACATGAGTGACAGTCCCTCCGACTAGAAATAGACTAATAACCTGAAGTATATGCTGTAACTACAACAGTTCAGACATGCTGAGAACTGATGTGAAGTGAACTCAGGTCCATCCGTCTCTCTGGCAGCAGGCAGCAGCTCGTGCCTGCTCGTGCCTCGTAGACCAAGTTAAACCACGCCCCCTCCGCTCATTTAAAATACAAAGATGTCAGCCAATCACAACAGTGGGCGTTTTTACTGAAGTCTCACAGCAGACACGCCTCTTGAAGCAGGGCATTCAGCCACAGGGCAAACAGCAGTATTGAAAAAATGCCTTTTATTTCTAAATTATGACATTTTATGATGTAAAAGTCATACTAACAATATAAGTACACCTCAGGAAACATTATAAAATAATAGAAAAATGCCATGCCATGGGACCTTTAATAAACACTTTATAAGTGCAGTTCATTATTAGTTAAAGGTCCCGTTCTTCGTGTTTTTTTGAAGCTTTGATTGTGTTTACAGTGTGCAATATAACATGTGTTCATGTTTCGCGTGTAAAAAAACACAGTATTTTTCACACAATTTACTCATCTGTACACCTCTGTTTTCACTCTCCTAAAAACGGCTGATGAGTTCCTTGTTCTATGAAGTCCCTCCTTCAGAAATACGTAACGAGTTCTGATTGTGCCAGCGGTTCCCGTGTTGTGATTTGACAGCAGCTTAGCGCACGTAACTTGCATGGAAAGGTCACGCCTCTTAACGGGAGATGTATGTGCTTAATGATCTCTACAGCGTCCCTGGGAAAGCCAAACAAAGGTGATTTGACTCCGGGATGAAAATAACAGCGTCTCGACGACATGGCGACAAACACAAGACCACGCCCCCTTTTTCGTGTATTCTTGTGGGCGGAGGTTAGTCTGTTCTACTGTTCTACTGACTGACGTAATTAATGAAGGAAATACCAGGATGTAGTCCAAGCCGGCCGTTCGCTGTAGGCTTTGAAAGGGAACTTCTGTTAAATAAAATATCTCGCTTGGCATTGAACTTTGAGCTTTATAATTTTACAGGTATTATTTATGCTCTAACAGCAACATTACACACTAACTAAAGTTTGAACAGTGGGATCACGAAGAACGGGACCTTTAATATTAACTAATGTAGTTAACTAATGTTAACTAATGACCACTATTCTAAAGTGTTACCGACTTCATGTAAACAAAGTCAACCCACCTATATCCATAGGCACAGCATCAATATGTGCTCGCCAGCAGCCTTTCACAGGCGCGGGACTTATCCTATTGTAGGTCGAGCGGGTTCCCAGCTGTCCGTTACCCCCGAGACCAAACGACTCAATCTTTCCTGATGAAGGGATGAACGCTAAGGTGTGCTGCCTTACATGCAGGTGAAGACAAATGCAATTCATGTTATAAAGGAGCATATTGGTAGTAGGTCTCCAGCTTTCATATTGAACACTAAAATGAAGCGATGACTGTTTATGGATTGTTTGATACTTACCTACCACAAGCGATCTGTGCAACCACATTCCCCATCAGCTCAAACACCTTCCTGGGGTTCACCTCATGGTTTGTGGTGTTGTGTCCCAGCTGACCGTACCCACCAGCTCCAAATGTAAATACACCTCCCTCCTACAAAATAAAAATTAATTACTAATCACGTAAAGCTATATATATATATATATGTCACAATATGTGACTCTTATCACCCAGCTTTATATATAAAGTTGGGTAAGTATGTCCAACTTCATCTGCATACTAGGGGTGCACGATATATTGATTCAATATCGTTATCGCGATATCACGTCGCCCGATATTATATCGTAAGTCGCGATAATTATGCAATATTTTGTTTATGACAAAATGAGACCCGTTTCACTGTATATATATTCTTCTACTCGCTCCAAAGCTAACCGTCACTCTCTCACTTCTCCCTGGCTCTACACACACACACACACCCTTGTCGGGCCGGCTCGACGCACACACCAGCGCACAAGTGAAAGAAAAGAAAGGACCTAAAGAGAGAGCGGAGCAAAAGAAAGAACACAAAAGTAAGAAAATTAGTGTTGCTCAGGGAGAAGACGAAATAGTTAAGAACCACCACAAGCAACTTAATGATGGGTGGTTTTGCATTTAATTAATTATTTTTATTTCTTTCCGTTTTAAATATTTCTCTGTTTATTTCGGCTCTGTTTGAGTGTGCCTGTCAGTCTACGCGCTGAAATGAGCAGATATCTGATCACTATGCACAAGTTAGGGGGTGTTTAGCCACGCTTGCTATGCTGGTGTCAGGGAGTTATACTCACGGAACACTATAGTTATTCACAATCACGAAAGTTCATTATTTGAATGCGTTTTAAAGCATTACGTTACCGGTTAAACATTTCATTTGCGTGCTCATGCACTGTTTTAAATGCGCTGAGCGCGAGCACTAAAAGCCTGTCAAACACGTGATTACTGGAGTCAGTAGTCTTATTGCGCTAATACTGTCAAATACACACAAGGTTAACATAAACACAGTCGGTTATGTCTAAAGTGAAAGTAGAATCGCGTGTGTCTGTATATTAGATGTGTAGAGGTCTTACACTGAAAGCAGCGCAGCCTTGCGTTTTTTTTTAGGTTTAAAAATAACAAAATTAATATCGATATCGCAATATTCATTATCAATATCACATTGATATTTTTTTTTTTGGAATATCGTGCACCCCTACTGCATACATACAGTATAATCATGTAAATCGACACAGCAAATTTCAACTGCTGGATTGCTAGTATTGTCGCAAAATGTAAGCTATATTATCACCCAGCTCTAATCTTCTAAGCGCAACTATAAAGGTGCGTTCACAACGGACGCAATTCGCGCGGGTGATTTACATGTTAAGTCAATGCAGAGACGCGAAATGGCATTCTGCGGCGAGATTCACGCGAATGAGGCGGCACGAATGACGCGAATTGAGCGTTTTGAACGCGCGATTAGTGTGAATCGCTCAAGTTGAAAAATCTGAACTCTGGCGGATATTTCGCGCCACGTTAACCAATCACGAGCTTGCTCTAGTAGTGACGCATTTACAAGCAGAGGCAGAAATCCGAACAACAATGGAGGACAAGATAATCGTGGCCGTATGTGGATACCCGGAGCTGTATGATACATCATCCTATCACTACAGGAACAGGAATAAAAAGGATCTTGATTGGAAGAAAGTGAGTGAGGAGGTCGGACAGTCAGCTACCCTCTCAACAAAATCTATGTCAGCCATTTCACAACGAGACTGGAGCAGAAAAAAAGAGCCAGAGCCAGAGCCAGCGGCAAATGTGAGAAGGACTAGCCGAGGAAAGGCGGGTCTCGCCGGGTAAACGAGCGCGGAATGTCACTGATCGCCTGGATCTCAACTCCGAAAACGGCAGATAAAATGCTCAAATAGGCTCTTTTTATAAATTAACCACAGATTTGAGCTTTAAACAACTATATTATCGCCTGAAAAAGTCTTTAAACTACGTTTTGTCACACATTAATAGTAGTATTTTTTACAAAAAAAAACGTAAAGTGACCGAGACGAGCTGGCTCATATAGGCTCATATAGAAGCCCCTCCCATGACGCGAATTCGCGTCTGTTGTGTAGTTGTCACGCGCGAATCGCGTCCAGTGTGAACGCCACATAAGGCATGAAGATATTAAGGGTGCTCTAACACTTGAAAGTTTCAGCTCAAAATACCCCACAGATCATTTATTATACCATGTTGTAAATGCCTTTTTGAGTGGAAGGAAAACATGCTGTTTTGGTGCATGTATCTTTAAATGCAAATGAGCTGCTGCTCCGCCCCCTATCCAGAAGAGGGCGGAGCCTGTACAGGAGCAACTGCTGTAAGGCGTTTGTGCAAAACTGCGGAAAAACTGCATAAAACGTGCGGGTGTTGAACCCTCTCACCGGGAAAAGTGTCCCCATGGGTGCGACGCCCCTGAGCAGGTCGTAGTTTGTCCATTTTATCTTAAACGAAGGCAATTCACCAGCATACGAACGTTCGCCTATCAACAGGTTTTTCTGTTTGGCCGGTGACCGCGCGCGCGCACAGTGGTGAAGTGGCCGTTTGAATTGAACACAGAATCGATTCTCATCGGTGCATCAACCTTTTCTCCCACCCTTAATCATCATGGCAGTTTATTATCTATAAGCCATATCAGTGTAAACTTCTGATATATGGTTTTCTGAGTGAAGTACGCGTATTAAAATATATTCTCTTTCACGTCTTATTACGCTTAAACGGTCAAACACACAAGATTATGTCAAAAACACACAAAGTTCACATAAACAGCAGGGAAAGAAATCGCATGTGTATATAAGTGATAATATACAGTACCTACTGCTATATCTGCTGTTAATATGAATCAAACGACAAGAGAAAAGCAGAAAATCACTCACTGCTCTTGACTGAATAACTTTAGTAGCTTTAATAAGAATACATTTCTTACTTGAAAGCTCTGGCGTGGAGATAAACATGGCGGACTGTGTACAGCTCACTGAGGGCAGGGTCTATGCTAATAGGGCGGAGTCCATCAGCGGCCGTGGGCCTAAGCACATGCTAGAATCTGCAAACGGCTTGTTCTGAGACACTGCTTATGATTTATGGGGATTAATAAAAGAGGATGGATTTTTACCATTATAGGGTGGTTGTGTACACACACTGCCAACACACATTTATGTTCAAACACCATGTAAAAGTGAATTTTGCATAATAGGTCCCCTTTAATATGCATCAATATTATCATCAGTAATATAAATCAAGCCATACCTTTGTTAGTGCTGCCGTGTGGTCCTCTCCACAGCATATGTAAACGACCCGTTGGGACCTGAGCGTCTTCAGCAAGGCAGGGAAATTGCGATCTGAAGAACACCACGCACTCCACTATAAAATCATCAAACCAGAGGAAGCTCAACTGAATGTCTAAGGTGTTTGTTTTACCATCATTGTCGCTGAGGCCCAGCTGGCCGAACTTGTTTCGCCCCCAGCCGAAAACGCCCCCAGACAGCGTGAGCCCGAAGCTGTGAGCGCCCCCCGCAGATATCTGGGCAAATGGGACGCCCTGCAAAGACTGAATGACTTGTGGGGTGGAGACACCGGCTCCCTGCATCCCGAGCCCCAGCTGTCCGTATTTATTTTGGCCCCAGGAGAATATCTGACCTCCTTGAGTGAGAATTTGGGAATAATGTCGCATAATTAGGGTAATAGTTCAGGTGCAATAATCAGGTTTAAAACGACAAGAATCATACCTCTGGCTAAAGCAAGGGAATGCCAATGTCCACAGGCCACCTGGGTAATGTGAACCTCTGACAAACTCTTGACAGTTCTGAGAAGAGAGAACAATAACATGTAGGTCATGGACTATAATCGTTATATTTGTCTACAGGGTCAATCTGTGTCAAATCAACCAAATTTCGGAAACTTCCCTGGCTCAAATTTTTTATTTTATCAATATTTTTTCTGAACAAAGACAAACATAAATAGTGATGAAAGCCAAAATATTAAATGTAATGGCTGTATATTTACAGAGTAATCCACTGTTTTGTAGAGGGGGGTAATAATTAAAATTTTCACCAGAGATTTGGAGCCAAATTAGAGCAGAGTAAAAATGACTTTAGAAAGATGGCAGCTTCATTATTTTATTTCTACACAGAGATTGGTTGATCTATTAGTGAAATCTGTTGACTTTAGCAATCTTTCTTGCATTATATGCCAACGTTGACTGTTCAAAAATGTGGGAAAAAAAGCACTTATGTTTTTCACCCCAAGTTTGCATGCCTGTAACTCAAGAAGTATTAAAGATATCTTAATATCCTTCTAGATTCTGGTTCTTAACAAACATTTCTTTTGGTAATTTCATTTTAAAGACCTTCGATGGTTCAATCCCAGAGATATGGAGATCCTAATGCGGCTCCATGAGTAAATTGTACACATTTACAGTGGTTAAAAACCAAATGTGGGTCGCTTTGCACACAGCTGATTAGGCACATTAACTTGCTCTCAAACATGTATTTATAAGAATCTATATTTGGATCAGTTTCAGGGATATTTTGAAGAAGGGATTTTGCTCATTTTAACAGCTTTTGAAGCTAGTAAGAGTTCAAATATGCAGTATCGTAGCTACACGTTACTGTACTGACATCCCAATATCTCTGGGATTGAACCATATAGGGCCTTAAAAATTAAGATTCCAAAAGAAAAGTTTCATAAGAACAATACTCTAAAATGATATAAGATATCTTTAACAGTTCTTGAATTAAAGACATGTAAACTTCTGGAAAATGTTAGTTTTTGACACTCAGAGACGTGTGTTGCATTCAATTGTTTTGATAGAGTGAAACATGATAAATTTCTAGTCTCTTTCTTCTATTTCTTGTTATTTGTTCTTCAGACGTTCTTCTTTAAACACAACAACTATCAGCTGTTTTAAAAGTTACCAACATTTGATTCTTGACCATTGAAAATTGGTAAAATTCAACAATTTGAACATGGAGCTGCTTTGAGATCCCCATATCTATGGGACTGAACTATATAGGGCCTTGAAAATGAAGATTTCAAAAGGAAAGTTAATTAAGAATGAGAATCTAGAAGGATATTACGATATCTTTAATACTTTTCGAGGTACAGGAATGCAAATCTTGGAAAAACAATACTTATGCCACTCAGACAGGTATGCTCAATGCAACTGTGTTTATAGAAAAACACAAGATAAATTTCTAGTATCAACATTATTTGTTCTTCAGATATAGAAAAAAAAGCTGTGTGCAAAGAGAGCCACGTTTGGTTTTTGACCACTGAAAATGTGTGCAATTTACTCATGGAGCCGCATTAAGATCTCCATATCTCTAGGACTGAAGCATCGAGGGCCTTTAAAATGAAGATACCAAAAGAAATGTTTGTTAAGAACCAGAATCTAGAAGGATATTAAGATATCTTTAATACTTCTTGAGTTACAGGCATGCAAACGTGACAAAAGTGCTTTTTCCCCATTATTGAACAGTCACCAATGGCATTAAATGCAACAAAGATTGCTAAAGTCAACAGATTTCACTAATAGACCTACCAATCTCTGTGTGAAAATAAAATAATGATGCTGCCATCTTTCTAAGGGTCCAATTTGGCTCCAAATGCAAAATTGTCCTTTTGATCCTCCGCTACAAAACACTGGATAACTCTGTAAATAAACAGCCATTACATTTCATATTTTGTCTTTCTACAGAAAAAATATGAACAAAATCAAACATCTGAGCCGGGGACCTTTGGTTGAGTTGACACGCAATGACCCAACAGACTTTTTTCAAGTACGAAACCCATTACAGAGGCATTTTATACTTCAAGAGGTAACGATTCTTTACCTGGGTACACGGAGACGGTCTTCTATATTTGACAGGCCGAGCTGCCCGTCTGAACCCAAACCCCATGCAAACACTTGTCCTTTATCATTCAGAGCCAGAGTATGAGATTCACCACAAGACACGGCCACGATGTTCTGAGCATCCAGAGACATAACCTGTTCTAAACATCAGAAGGTCTGAGTGAATTATACAGATCAACTACATGAAATACTGGCCAATATATTGTGTATATTTCAATGTGTGGCATCTGCTACAGCAAAATTCATATTTGAACTATAATACAACATTCTTAATGTTCATTAATGTCTTGTTTTATTGTACAATATTTGTTTTTTTACTGTATTATGCATTGTAATTTGTTTTGATCCTGTCTTGATGTTTGAGGTCCTATTGTAACGATCTGAGCTCATGGTCTGAAGCTCATTAGGGCGTGTCCGAATACACTTTTGCTAGTTTACAGATGGGAAAAACGGTCGGTGCACCAGGTGCATAGTCCAAAAGGGTTGTCCCTAGTCTCTTAATGAGTCATGGGTGTGTTTTGGGCTTAACGTACAATAAACCAATCAAAGTCTCATCTCCCATTCAGACTAGAGTAATGATGATAAATTCAGCTTTGATCACAGGAATAAATTACACTTTACTATACATTCACATAGAGAACAGCTGATCTACACTGGAATAATATTTCACAATTTGTACTGCATTTATTGTAATTTTTATCCAATAAATGCAGCCTTGGTGAGCAGAAGAGACTTCACAAACATTATAAAATCTTACAGAACTTCTGAATGGTAGTTAGATAAAATGGGGCAAATTAAAACAATTAAACACTTTACCCTGATCTTAAATATATTCACCTACTTTACTTGAAACTTACAACAAATGAAGGGTGAGGCTTGAACCAGACAGAAAAGTGGGCGTTTCATACCAGAATGAAGGAACCACCTTATTGTGTCACTAATTTTTCTTTTTGAAAAATAATAGGGACCGAGGACATCAGGCTCATTTAGATTAAGATCAAGTAATCCAATTAAAAGCCATAACATTATAATGCCAGCAGTGTCTTTGCGGCCCTACCTGGTTTCTTGCGCCCTTTGTCATGCCCCAGCTGTCCCAGATCATTGCAGCCACAGGTGTACACCGTCCCGTCCTCCAGCAGGAAGACACTATGACGTCTGCCACATCCCACGTCCCGCACACGCTTGCCCTCGAAGAACTCGCATTTCCTCGGCTCCAGCACTACTTCCTCATCAATTCCACCCAAACCGAGCTGCCCATACGAGGCATTTCCCCAGCATAGCATGACGACAGGCCCGTATGGCCGCGCTCTTCCGCAGGAGAAGACCTACAGGTTTGAGCACTTCTCACACACACACACACACACACACACACACACACACACACACATACCTGTCAGGTGAAAGCAAAACCAAACTCTTTAACCCTCTGTGGTCTTCTTCGTTTAGTTCACACTTGGCTTCTTCGCGGTCAAAAGTGGCCAAAGCCAGGAAAACTGATGCAATATATTTTTGTTCAATAATATTTTTTGATTACTATTTTGAATTTTGAGGGGATTTTATTACACTATGCCATATTTATACAATTTTTACCTATTGAAAATACACTTTTTTTCTGATATATAATAATTAAAGCAGTCTCCCATGTTAAAATAGAGACAAGGCATTTAAAAATGAGTGCCATCTGGTGGGAGTTAAAACAGAGAAATGTATGTAATGCCCTGGTGTGACCACTAGATTCCTGTAGAGCTCTTTATAAAGTGGCTTATACATTCTCTAGTGTTTTTAGACGTACTTATTTTTATTAAGTTGTGGATTTGGATTTATACATAGACATTCTCAGAGACTGCTTTTTGTCACGTTAAGGCATCTTTACACAGTCGAGTTAAAGGAACACGCCAACCTTTTGGGACTTTATCTTATTTACCGCATCCCCCAGAGTTAGATCCATACACACCATTCTCATCTCCGTGCCATAACTCTGGGTGCTTCTCAATTCTTATTTGTGCATCCTCGTTTCCTTTCCTAGCTTCCTTTCCTCGCGTCTTAGCTCCACCCCTTCAGGATGCGAGGGAAGGACGCAAGGACGGAGGAATTGAATGAAGTGAAATGATATATCCTCGCTCCCTAAGCGTCGTCAAATAATGATGACTACACCGCTGGATTTAGTTTGCACATCGGGATTCTTGAACATTACAGATAACTATTTATATTGTAATAGTTTCAAACCCTACAAAATACCACATTTGTCCATATTTTATTTAATATTACCAGTTATTAATAACTAATTATTCCCAGTTAATAACTGCTTTATATTTGTTGTATAGTATTACAGTTTGTTTCTTTCATTGTCTTGTGCTTTGATATAATTCTGCAACTGTCAGTTGTTGTTATTTGACATACATTTGTGTCTTGTACATGTAAATATAATAATAATAATAATGAATCAGTCCTTCCAGAAAAATGCAGCTTTTTTTTGTGATTGTTGCGGGCAAAAATCCTTGCGGCATGTTTTCTTAAAAAATGCGATGGAAAATGCGGGATATTTATGCAATTTTATGCGATGAAATTGCGGGAACTTGAGCAAAAACTGCGGTTTGATGAAAAAGAGAAAAAAAGCACTACATCACAGAAAGTGCTGGGAATATTTAAGTTCTCATCTTGTTTTATTGAAGACATTTGAGTGCTTCCAATGCACAAAGTGCAATCTCTTAAAGGGTTAGTTCACCCAGAAATGTAAATTCTGTCATTAATGACGTCCCCTCATGTCACTGGACACCCGTCAGACCTCCGTTCATCTTCAGACACAAATGAAGATATTTCAGTTGAATTCCGATGCTCAGAAAGGCCTCCATTGGCTCAATGTACACTCTCAAGACCCATAAAAGCACTAAAGACGTCGATACAAAGTCCATCTCACTACAGTGGTTCTACAATAACTTTATGAAGCGACGATAATAGTTATTGTGCGCAAAAAAAACCTAAATAACGACTTATATAGTGATGACCGATTTCAAAACACAGCATCATGATGCTTTAAATTAGCGAGTCGATTCATGATTCGGATCGCGTGTCAAACTGCTGAAATACGTGACTTTGGCGATCCAAACCGCTGAATCGACTCACTGATTCATAACGCTTCAAACCGCTGAATCGACTCACTGATCCATAACGCTTCAAACTGCTGAATCGACTCACTGATTCATAACGCTTCAAATCGCTGAATTGACTCACTGATTCATAACGCTCCAAACCGCTGAATCGACTCACTGATTCATAACGCTTCTTGTGTGAAGTAAACAAACATTTTTCAACTTTCTAATCATATATATGACTTTTTTGCAACGAAAATGCGGGGATTATGAAATCAAGCTAGCCCCGCATATTTTGCAGTGGAAATAGGCAATCTATGCGGCGAAAGTGTGGCGTATTTGAAAAAATGCGGCCCCCGCATAAATATGCAGACTTTGGCTGATTATGCGTTAAATCACGCGATCGCATAATCACGTTTTTCTGGAGGGACTGATGAATAAACCAAGATGTGCAAGATGTGAAGGGGGAGGAGAATTTATACGTGCGTCACGTTTAGTCGATAAAACACTTCCTCAAAGGATAGACTTGTATCCTCGCTCAAGACTCCTCAGGAAGCCTCCTCACTCCTCCATCCTCGCCTCCTCGCGGTGCAATTAGAGAATTGAGATGTCCTACAAGATGGCTGAGCTCGGTCGGTTTCCGGATCATAGGACGGAGGACGGAGGAGCGAGGAAAAGAGGAGGGATATTGAGAAGCACCGACTTAGCAACAGTAACTAAAGGGGGCGGGGCTTATCAATAGGTCAATTCCTGTGTACATGCATTTATGCCACTTCAGAGAAGCATTAAACGGTCTGTGGAAATGCTCCTTTTTGTGATTTTTGTGATTTTTTATCAGATTTGGTTTCTGTTCTGCGTTTGCTGTGCCTTTAGATTTATTTATTTTGGTTTGAAATGTTGATTTGAAGTGTCAGTTTTTGCATTAATTTACTACATTCAAATCTGAACAGAGAAGAGGACATTTTGTTACACATAACATCAAAATTCAATACAAATGTAACAAAAATTAACAGGTATGTTTTATCACAGCTTAATAAATCTGTGTCCGATCTGATTTTAACCTATTATGAGTCTTTTGGCTCAATTTTACCATATTGTTACAGCTACAACACTTAATTTGTGTGTGTGTCTGGGAGTGTGTTTACGTGAGTGTCTGTGTGTGTGTGTGTCCGTTTTGCACTCTTGATGTTTTAGAGTGTAACCCCTTCATTGCTGTTTTTTTTTTTTACTGCATTGTGGCTGAAATATAGATAAAAAAATATTCATATGCACGTGTGTGTGTGTGTGTGTGTATGCATGCATGACGTGTGTGTCTGTGTGTGTGTATGCGTGTGTATGCATGCATGTATGTATGTATGTATGTACGCATGTATGTACGTACGCGTGTGCGTGTATGTATGCATGCATGTATGCACGTGTGTGTGTGTGTGTGTGTGTGTGTGTATATATATGCACGTGTGTGTATGTACATACGTGTGTGTGTGTACGTACGTGTGTGTGTACGTACGTGTGTGTGTGTGTGTGTATGCGTGTGAATGCATGTATGTATGCATGCATGCATGCATGTACGCGTGTGTGTATGCATGTACGTATGTACGTGTGTGTGTGTGTGTGTATGCATGTGTGTGTATGTAGGTACGTGTGTGTGTGTACGTACGTACGTGTGTGTGTGTGCACGTGTGTGTGTGTGTGTGTGTATGTATACGTGTGTGTATGCATGTGTGCATGTACGTGTGTGTGTGTGTGTATGCATGTACGCGTGTGTGTGTGTGTGTGTGTATGCATGTATGCGTGTGTATGCATGTGTGTATGTATGTATGTATGTATGCATGCATGTACGCATGTGTGTGTGTGTATGCGTGTGTATGCATGCGTGTATGTATGTATGTATGCATGCATGGGTGTGTGTATGCATGTATGTCCGTATGTGTGTGTGTGTGTGTGTGTGTGTGTGTGTACGTACGTGTGTGTGTGTGTGTGTGTGTGTGCGTGTATGTGTGTGTGTGTGTGCATGTACGTGTGTGTGTGTGTGTGTGTGTGTTTGCATGTACGCGTGTGTGTGTGTGTATGTATGTATGCGTGTGTATGCATGTGTGTATGTATGTATGTATGCATGCATGCATGCATGTACGCGTGTGTGTGTATGCATGTATGTCCGTATGTGTGTGTGTGTGTGTGTGTGTGTGTACGTACGTGTGTGTGTGTGTGTGTGCGTGCGTGCATGTGTGTATGCATGTGTGCATGTACGTGTGTGTGTGTGTGTGTGTGTGTGTGTATGCATGTGTGCATGTACGTGTGTGTGTGTGTGTGTGTGTGTGTGTGTGTGTGTATGCATGTGTGCATGTACGTGTGTGTGTGTGTGTGTGTGTGTGTATGCATGTGTGCATGTATGTACACGCGTGTGTGTGTGCGTGTGTGGTGTGGGGGTGGTTGTGTCCATTTTAAAATGAAGATGACCAGAAGGGGTAAGCATCTAAAACAAGAGGCACTTCATTAAACACGGTCATTTTTTAATAATACATACAGGGCTATAACCATATACTCTAAACCTAATGTTCTAGAAGCATCTCAACCCACAAACCACACCGGTTTGATTTGCAATCACTAGATTACAAAACTAACTAGTGGATACTAGTATATCTGTCACAGTTTAAATAGATGAAATGAAAGCATGCAGATTAGTCTCGCCCTGGAGAGAAAATTCCACAGAAATCTTTCTAGAAAGTTCAGTTTGTGTGAGGTGTGTACATAAACAATTATGGCATAACACAGCTATAGTTAAAGTCTATAATTGGACGTTTTAAAAATGGGTACTGCCACTTTAAGCACTTAGAGACACATTTATACTGAATAACAACAAATGTAACACTGTTTGAAATTTTAAACTGCAGTTCACGTGAATCAGTTCCATTTAAATGCCCTGATCACAGAACAGACAACGGAATGTGCGAAATGACCGTTAAAACGGTTGGTGGATAAACGCAGTTTGTGAGAGAATTTCAGTTAATTCGTAGCAAAATTGTGCGCTTGTTTCAAAATATAACAAAACTAGAATAAAATGACTTTAATGAGACCACACACACACATACTGCAACAAGTATATGTCATTAGTTCGCATAAACACCGCTACAAGAAGATATGTCTGCACACACACACTCCCATACAGCGTTTTGACAGCATGCGCGTGCTAGCGAGTCTGGTTTATCTTACCTGTTGATGTGTAATATAATGCTCGTCTGGACGTCTCCAGCACTTCTGTTTACATGAGCCTTAATGCGGATATATTCTGTAATGTCATGACAGGCTGAAAGAGCGCCAGCAGCCGGACACGCGCTTAAATACACACAGCGGAATGAACGCGAAGCTGCTGTAATATTCTAGAGCCTTTCAGACATACCGGATTTGACGTCACACGCGGAGTTCCTGTGGTGCGGTTAGAAACACACACACACGATAGTAATAATGATAATAATGCAATAAAAATTAATTAGCAAGATCTGTTGGGTCTGTAGAGGATTTCTGATGACATTATGCTTTCTTTTTGTCAAGTAAAAAAATAATAAATAATAAATAAAATCTAGACTTTATCTAGCCACCGCCAAAGCTAGGCCATTCTTCAAAATAAAAGTCTTGACATTTTCAAAGTAAATTATTATTTGGAAAATATTGCGTTACGGTAACGGTAACGATTTTAACAAAAACGATTTTTGTACTCTGTCGTGTAATGTACTGTTAGATGTTTTATTTGATAATCTAAGGACAATGCTTTAGTTAGCCACCGCCAAAGCTAGGCCATTCTTCAAAATAAAAGTCTAGACAATTTTAATGTAAATTATTATTTGGAAAATATCTTGTTAGAAACACACAAACACACAATAATAATAACGGGATAAAAATGACTAACAATATCTGTTGGGTCTGTAGAGGATTTCCGATGATATTATGCTTTCTTTTTGTCAAGTAAAAAAATAATATTGCTTTAAAAAAAAAAAAAACGGTCACCGTTTTATAAAATCTAGACTTTATCTAGCCACCGCCAAAGCTAGGCCATTCTTCAAAATAAAAGTCTTTACATTTTCAAAGTAAATTATTATTTGGAAAATATTGCGTTACGGTAATTTTTGTACTCTGTCGTGTAATGTACTGTTAGAGGTTTTATTTTTTATAATATAAGGACAAGGATTTAGCAAGCCACAGCCAAAGCTAGGCCATTCTTCTAAATAAAAGTCTTGACATTTTCAATGTAAATTATTATTTTGAAAATTTTTTGTTAGAAACACACACACACACACACACACACACACACACACACACACACACACACACAAAAATAATAACTGTATAAAAATAATTAACGATATCTGTTGTGTCTGTTGAAGATTTCCGATGACATTATGCTTTCCTGTTGTCAAGTAAAAAAATAATACTGCTTTAAAATAAAAAATCTAGGCTTTACCTAGCCACAGCCAAAGCTAGGCCATTCTTCAGAATAAAAGTCTTGACATTTTAAGGCGAGACACGGCAGGTGAAAACATCGTTTTTTCATGCAGTGGTCAATTTTGAGATTTTGGGCCAGTTTGCTCCCTTAACATGTAAGCTTTCATGTCCAAATAAAAAAAATGTCAATATTACACATTAAGGTGGTTATTTCATTATATTTTGTCACCGTGCGCCTTTAGATTTCTACCCGAAATCATCAAAAGTTATTCTAGCGCGATCTCTCGTGCCGTCTCCATTCACAGAAACGTGTCATGCTTGGTATCATTGTAAAGCTCTCACCTATAAACTGCATGTTGACATTAGACTAGCACTTCCAAGAACACAAAAGCCACACCACACAAATGGCTTTTAAATGGTTTATTTCATTAGCAAACATGCAACTATAATTAAGTTAACTTTCACATTTAAATTATTTCATGATGTTATCTTACACGGGTATACCCTACTGTGGTCAGTCTGCACAAATGCCGATTTTAAAAATGCGAACATGATTGTTTGCTTTGCGGTCCCTTTAAATGCAGTTTTAAAAAAGACCAAGCATTCGATCTACGTCAGAGCGGCAGCGCGTCCGTGAATCTTTCTACAGCGTCGAGTGCAGGGCGGCCAGAGCGAAGTTTGACGCTCTCGCCGGCGGCGGTGTGAACGCACAGTCAGTCTCACACACAGCGCTGGCTAATCCAAATATGGACATTTCCTTTGTAGAACTGACCAACCGCGAATGTTTGCAGCCGAAAACCACATCTGATTTGTCAATGTGAATTTCTCACGCGCTGCCTCTTGCTTGTGTATTTTCCGCCTGAAAGTGCAGACAACGCTGAAATTGGCTCATAAACGCTCACAGAAAAGACCAACTAGCAAGAGCTAGTAAAAAGAAAGTAAACAACAACAGATTAGACGACGAAACCCCGTCAAAATTAGATTCAAATAGTTATAGATGGACCAATACAACAAACAGGGACAGCTCGTCTGCAGTTTTTGTGACTGGTGTTGTTTGTTAAGGTAGTTCTCTTAAGGTAGTTCTCTAATAGCTATTGCTATTAATAATTTATTAATTTATCAATTTCCACGTGTTTTAAATATTATACACTACTGATATTAATTAACTGAATATATATTTTGTTTGTAGGTTGGGGGTTTTATAGAAATGTATGCAGTTATACAGTATAAAACTTTAAAGGCCGTTTTCTCAAAATGAGTTTTTCCTCAAACTCAGAGTCAGATATATCCACTTCAGTAGCACCTACAAGCACTCACTTTTGCAGTCTTATACTGAACTATATTCTGAAGGCTTTTACAGAGGGATTTGTTCATATATCTTTCCTATCCTGAGTTATAGGTCCTTTAACTCCAAAAAACATGGCGAAAATTGATTTTTTAAGGCTATTGTCAGTATTCTCTAATTTACTAAAGCACAAAATAAGATATCCAGAATCCCCTCTGTAAAAGCCCTCTCATCTAACATGTCAACAAATAGAACCAAGAATTTTAAACATGGTCCTTTCCAATTTCCAGATTTAGTTTTTGGAAAAGTATGCAAATGAGCGTATATTTAAGTACATAAGTACATAAGGCCTCATTTGCATATTAAAACATTAATTTACACAAAACTTGTAATACATTTTTTTCTTATGTTTATGCCAGTAATAAACTGGAGAAGTTTCACAGTGATATCTTGTAATTAAAAAAAAATCCCTATTCACCTGTAGTGTCTCGCCTTAAGTATTTTTATACTTCAAGTCTTCAAGTCTTGTTCTGTACCATTAAATGTTTTATTTTTATAATCTAAGGACAAGGGTTTAGCTAGTGTAAGACTGAAAATACTGGTTGAGGCCTGGTCTGAGACAAAAGGTCCCCCATACGACCTCACTTCCGCAAAATACTATGAACTCACACAAGAATATGGTTTAACGTGAATGTTTATCATTGACTGTTATGTTTTTGGTGTCATTTGAAAGGTCTCAAAGTGAGTGGTACAGGTATATCATATCCAGATAGATAAAACAAAAGGTAATAAGGTTTTAAGAATTTATGGATAACTGACTTAGAAAGGAAGGTGGTTTTCTTCAGCAAATGGTTACTCACCCCCATGAAGGTGCGACCACTGCATGCAAATTTCTTTTGTTAGCACATGTTTCTGACTATTTAATGAGATGGAGCAGAGAGTTCGGGGCCTTTCCTGTACTTCAGAGAGAAAGAAATCTCTCAGCCTCACGTATTTCTTAAAGTTGGGTTTGCATCTTTTCTCTATTCCTGAGCATTTGATGTTTTGTATCGATTATCTTTGAATTGCTTATGAAATTGGTATGATACATTTACCTGACATAATAAATTGTTACATTTGATTATTCTAACTGATTTTGGACTTTGTTCACTTAATGGTTAAAAGGAATAGTCAAACATTCGCTCACTTTTAGTGAGGCACAGATATTATTAAAACCTTTCATTTATGGAGTCAGATGAAATAAACAAGTAAATATATGATTAATATATTACAAATTTAACAAACCAATACTTCGCATGAGTGAGGACAGAACACGTGTGACCTTCCCCGTGTTTTGGCGAACCGGCAGATTGGACCAGTTTCACGGGCCTTACACTAGCCACAGCTCAAAATATAAGTCTAGACAATTTTAATGTAAATTATTATTTGAAAATATTGCGTTATGGTAACTTTTTTTCTACTCAGTCTTGTTCTGTACTGTTTGATATTTTATTTTTAAAATATAAGGACATGGGTTATCTAGCCACAGCCAAAGCTAGGCCATTCTTCAAAATAAAAGTCTTGACATTTTCAATGTAAATTATTATTTGGAAAATATCACGTTACATAATTCATTTTTCTCTACTCGGTTTTGTTCTCTATTGTCAGATGTATTATTTTTATGATGTTTATCTAGTTTCAATATATATATTTTAATTATTTTAATCAGATTTGAATTATTTGTTCATTTAATCTATTTTATATTCATTTATCATATTTATTTCAACCTTATTTTTAATTAACAATTTAATTAATTTTCAAATATTTATTTTATTTTCTCTCTTTATTTTATTTTTTCCCCCTTTTCTTGCAGACCCGTTTGAAAACCCCTGGTCTAAACAACAGTCACTATTATTGCAATTAGACAACCACATGTATTTGGTTACTCTCTCTTTTTTTATGTTTATAGCATTAATATTTTGAGTTATAACACATGCAGTAAATTGCCATAAACGGATATACATTTTCCCTGACATGGATGTATGGTATATATGTGCTTACAACAAAGACCAACACAGGAATGATCATTTTCCCTCTTAAATGTGTCATTTTTGTCTCATTTAAGTTTGCTTATCTGTGCTTGAGAACATTGCATTCATTCTAAATGACCATGACATTTGGAAATGTTTGATTAAACTTGATTATTGGACAGAATTTTTAGCCGCAGGTTGGTCTAGCCAACAAATTGTTAGCAACAAACAGCAGAGAAGGCATCTTTTCATCAACATTTATTCTAGGAAAACACCCACGCATATCATGATCAGTTTACGTGAACGACTTTTCCACATCAATTAAACGCAACAAAATGCACGCGTGTACTCTGAAATAAACGATTGTGTGATTCTCAAAACAAAACAAATGCAGACGAGGTAGAACTATTCATAAAGTCAAATAGTTGCATATGTGAATGTCTGTGCGAGTCAGAAAAGGGTGAATTTAATAAACGAACAAACATGATACAAACCTCAGTGTAAATGCACAACACCAAAACAAGTTACAACAGAAATGTTGCATTTTTATTAAAAAAAAAAAAAAAAAAACACTATACCAAAGTGCATTTGTAAGGTCGCAAGACAATAATCGTCTACATTCAATGAGGTTTTGCTTGTGTTGGTAAAAACACTGTTTTCTTGTGCAAAGTTACTTCAAACTCCCACGATGTCTCTCTGTAAATAATAATGCTATGAAGTAAACTCAACACACGGTGGTGGTATTCAGTGGGACCGCAATATAATATTGCACTTTTGTGATGACTCCACACCTGATTTAAATCATCTTCACCCTAATCGCTGAAATTAAAAAGGTTTAGCAGCTGAAGTGTCTTGATTCAAGTAACGTTTAAGAGCATTGTGCGGTGTTTGCTCACACATAAATACAAACTGTCCCCTGTGCAGTGGAGCGGTCCGATGCGTTCATCACCTGTCGAAGCAGGGGTAGAGCGTGCTGGCCTGGTAAGCCCTGCCCGGCACGTTCACCTTGGCATCCATGGTCTGTGTCTGTCCGAGCCCGCGCAGAGGCGGCGCGGAGGCCGTGTGTGTCAGGTATGTGGCAGGACCTTGAGCGGACACGACCACCGGCTGGCAGTTCTGCTGCATGTACTGCGTGTTCGGCCGCTGCATGTACTGGTGCAAGGACACGCTCTGACCCTGGACGGGATACACCGTCTGTGCCGGCGGAGCGCTCGGCTGCTGGCATTTCTGCTTGTTCGCTTCCTTTACATCACTGTCATGAGCACTGAGAGAGAGGGAGAGGAAATAGAGCATTGACGTCCAATATTCAGGGCATCCATCAATCTATTCATTCAATTATATCACGCAAGCATGAGTGAAAAAAGCTTACATTGGGACTAGACAGAAAAGTATACTAAAATTGTATACTTTGGAATAATTAAGAATTTTTACGTTTTTGAGTTTCTTCTGCTCTTCAAGGCTGTGTTTATCTGATCAAAAATACTGTAAAAATTGTGAAATATTATTATAATGTAAATCAGCTGTTCTCTATGTGAATATATAGTAAAATGTAATTTATTCATGTGGTCAAAGCTGAATTTATCCTCATTACTCATTGTGAATGTATTTAATGGATAATCAGCTTTGATCACAGAATAAATTACACTTTACTATTTATTCACATAGAAAACAGCTATTTTAAATTACAATATTTTTAAAATGTTGCTGTATTTTTGATGTAATAAAGTCAGCCTTGGAGAGCAGAAGAGACTCAAAAACATTAAACAATCTTACCAACCCCAAACTGTAAAAGATTAGATGTGAAAACATTGGATGACTGGTAATTTTCCTGCAACTCAATTCAGAAAAAACTGAATTTTTAATTATTGGACAAAAAAGCTCCACAAGTAGTAACCTAGAATACTGTCTAACACTTGATGGCTGCTCTGTCAAGTCTTCGTGGTCAGTGAGGAACCTGGGTGTGCTCTTTGATACCAATCTTTCGTTTGAAAGCCACGTTTCTAGCATCTGTAAAACTGCATTCTACCATCTTAAAAATATATCTAAATTACGGCACATGCTCTCAATGCAAAATGCTGAACAGTTAGTTCATGCGTTCATGACCTCAAGGCTCGATTATTGTAATGCTCTGCTGGGTGGTTGCCCTGCTCGCTTAATAAATAAACTCCAGCTGGTCCAAAACGCAGCAGCTCGAGTACTTACTAGAACCAGGAAGTGTGACCATATTAGCCCAGTTCTGTCAACATTGCACTGGCTACCTATTAAACATCGCATACATTTTAAAATCTTGCTTATTACTTACAAAGCACTAAATGGTTTAGCTCCCCAATACTTGAGCGAGCTCTTAACATATTATACTCCATCACGTCTACTGCGCTCTCTAAACTCTGGCCAGTTGATCATACCGAGAATATCCAAATCAACTGCAGGCGGTCGATCCTTTTCCTATTTAGCTCCTAAACTCTGGAACAGTCTTCCTAGCATTGTTCGGGAAGCAGACACACTCTGTCAGTTTAAATCTAGACTAAAAACACATCTCTTTTCTGTGGCATACACATAAAACACTTTATCAATTAATTGATTGTTAGGCTGCATTAACTAGGTCAGCCGGAACCGGGAACACTTCCCATAACACCTGATGTACTCGTTACATCATCAGAAGAATGGCATCTACGCTAATGCTAGTCTCTCTGTTTTATCCCGAGGTTTACTGCAGTCAGCCAGATCCGGGCCGTATCCTAATCAGATGGTGGACCAGAGAAGACCAACACAGGACCCCGAAGTGTCTGCAGAGACCGTGTCAATTATCCTCCCCCTGCAACTGCCTCATCGACACGGCATCTAAATAAACCCGTCACCAGTGTGATGACTCCGATTGTTCGAATATTAACATTAAATAATACTTAAATCGATATGTCATCCGCAATAAACCCGTCTCTGGCGTGTTGCCTCCGATCATTCAAATATTCCGATCTATTATGACCTCCGACCTGTAAAGCAGCCAGAATAATAATAATAATAATACGTTGTTTGTAAATTGGCCAGAGGAGAACTGGCCCCCCGACTGAGCCTGGTTTCTCCCAAGGTTTATTTTTCTCCATTAGGTCTCCTGATGGGGTTTTGGTTTCCTTGCCACTGTTGCCTCTGGCTTGGCGTGCTCAGTTGGGGACACTATATTTTTCAACTAAACATCGAAATAAATCTAATTAATAAACTAATTTAACCATATAAACTAAATTACTGATCTAATTATTGATCTAAAGCCCACACTGTCACCGTATGGAAATTGAAATGAACTGATGACATCAAATGGCTATAGAGCTTAATAAAATTAGGCTGCATTATTTTCCTGTTTAACACTGTAAAGCTGCTTTGAAACAATCTACATTGTTAAAAGCGCTATATAAATAAAGTTGACTTGACTTGACTTGACGAATGTGATGCTGTATTCATTCACAATTCAAGAAACTTTAAAATAAATTGTGTTGAAAATACAGTAAAAGTAGCATTCAAAAGTTTGGGTCGAAAAGATTTTTTACGTTTTTGATAAGAGTCTTTTCTGCTCATCAAGGCTGCATTAATTTGATCAAAAAAATGCAGTAAAAATGTGTTCAAAATACAGTAAAAGTAGCATTTGAAAGTTTGGGTTCAGTACGTTTGTTTCTGTTTTTGATAAAAGTCTCTTCTGCTCATCAACGCTGCATTAATTTGATTTAGAATACAGTAAAAAAAATTGAAATTATTACAATGTTTATCATCTGTTCTCTATGTGAATGTATAGTAAAGTGTAATTTATTCCTGTGATCAAAGCTGAATTTATCATCATTACTCCAGTCTTCAGAGTCACATGATCCTTCACTAATCATTCTCATATGAGGATTTGCTTCTGTTTTTATTATTGCTGCTTAATTAGTTAATGATGGTTATTACTATCAATGTTGAAAAGAGTTTTTGCTGCTTAAAGGGTTCTCACACACACAGTTTCTGCCAGTCTGATGTTAATCTTGAGTATCTGTAGAGTAGTGTTGATCCTTCATATCTCACCAGAGTCTTTAGTTTATCATATTTATAAAAGACAGATACACTGTACCGATTCAAAGCCTAAAAACAAAATGGCAGCCGACGGCTTCTGTAACCCAAACTCTGGTTGATGTGTGTGTGTGTGAGTGAGAGTGAGTGAGTGAGTGTGCGCACGTGTGCGTGTGTGAGAGAGTGTAAGTGTAAGTGTGTGTGAGAGAGTGTGAGAGAGTGTGTGAGAGAGAGTGAGTGTGTGAGAGTGAGTGTGAGTGCGTGTGAGAGAGTGTGAGTGCGTGTGAGAGTGTGAGAGTGAGTGTAAGTGTGTGTGAGAGAGAGTGAGTGCGTGTGAGAGAGTGTGTGAGAGTGAGTGTAAGTGTGTGTGTGTGAGAGAGAGTGAGTGCGTGTGTGAGAGTGAGTGCGTGTGAGAGAGTGAGTGCGTGTGAGAGAGTGTGAGTGCGTGTGAGAGTGAGTGTGTGTGAGAATGAGTGTGTGTGAGAGCGTGTGAGTGCGTGTGAGAGAGTGTGTGAGAGTGAGTGTGTGAGTGTGGGTGCGCGCGCGCGTGTGTGTGAGTGTGTGCGCGCGTGTGTGTGAGTGTGCGTGTGAGAGTGCGTGTGAGTGTGAGTGAGAGAGTGTGTGTGTGTGAGAGTGTGTGTGAGTGAGTGTAAGTGTGTGTGAGAGAGTGTGAGTGAGTGAGAGTGTGTGTGAGAGAGTGTGAGAGTGTGTGAGAGAGTGTGCGAGTGTGTGAGTGAGTGTGTGAGAGAGTGTGAGTGTGTGTGAGAGAGTGTGTGAGTGAGTGTGTGAGAGAGTGTGAGTGTGTGTGAGAGTGTGTGTGAGTGAGAGAGTGTGTGAGAGAGTGTGTGAGAGAGTGTGTGAGAGAGTGTGTGAGAGAGTGTGTGAGAGAGTGTGTGAGAGAGTGTGTGTGAGAGTGTGTGTGAGAGTGAGAGTGTGTGTGAGTGAGAGAGTGTGTGAGAGAGTGTGTGTGAGAGAGTGTGTGAGAGTGTGTGAGAGACTGTGTGAGAGTGTGTGTGAGAGTGTGTGTGAGAGTGAGTGCCCATACTAGCAATTCCACCCATTATGATGTCAAAGTGTCATACTCGAATGCATGAAATAGATTTAATATTTTTGCTTAAACCATTTTTTCAGGCCACTATAATACCACTTTTGATCAATGTAATGCATCTTTGCTGAATAAAAGTATTCTTTTTAAATCTTACTTACCTAAAACTGCAGCACAACTGTGTTCAACACTGATAATAATCATAAATGTGTCTTGAGCATCATATCCTCATATGAGAATGATTAGTGAAGGATCATGTGACACTGAAGACTGGAGTAATGATGATAAATTCAGCTTTGATCACAGGAATAAATGACACTTTACTATATATTCACATAGAGAACAGCTGATCTACACTGGAATAATATTTCATTTTTGTTACTGTATTTTTGCAGCTTTGGTGAGCAGAACCCAGCCAGCAATTTAGCATTTAAAAGACGTCTAATAGCACCCAAACACGTCAAAATTTGGGCTGTCAGTGAAAATGTAAAAGACATCAAACCATATCCCGAGAATACACTCATCATCTAGAACATGAACATGTCAAAGAAATTAAACCAAACACTAGTGTTGTAGTACTCGAGACCGGTCTTGGTCTCGAGACCGGTCTTAAGACCATTTTTTGATGGTCTTGGTCTTGTCTCGGTCTCGACTGCATTTCTCCTCGGTCTTGTCTTGGTCTCGGACTTAAAGGACTCGGGATTTTATCTCAAGACCAGTCAAGACCACAACTGCAAGGATATCATTAAATTGCCGGTGCATTGTCTGATTTAACATCATTAATGTGATTTGATGTAAAACTTACAGCTTAAAATGCGATCAATAACTTCTTTGTAATGTGATTTATTTTGTTACTGTGCTGCCGGGTTCAAAATCAATGCAGAATTGTCTCAGAAATGTGCAAATATTAATATAAATGCCCACAAAATTCTGAGATTTCGTTTTTTATATAACATAGAATAGAATTAAGCAATATCGCAATAGCAAGAGAGCTGTTTTCATGAATATATTAGTGTGATTGCAAATGATATTGATTTATGCAAACATTCAATAAACAAGAAGTTAATATTAAATTACATTTTAAACTGTGTCTTTGCTAATTCGGCAACGTTTCGTTATTAAAAGAATCGGTTGCTTTGAACAAATCGGTTGAATAAAGGATTCTGTGACGGTTAAATAATGTTAATGTTTTAATGTTAAATTAATCTGAACATTATTTATGCAGGTGTAATCGTACCAATTCAGATGCAACTTCTGTGCCATGAATTTTATTGGTAGTGATTTGATTGGTAACAGCGCTATAGTGTCTTACTATTCTAATTGAATTTAATTACCGTATTCAATATAAGTCATATCTCAGACACTAGAAATGGATCTTTTAGATGAATTTAAGGAGTGCTGGTCTGGTCTTGGTCTTGACTCAGTCTCGCCCTGTCTTGGTCTTGGTCTTGTCTTGGTCTCAACACCACAAAGTCTTGGTCTTGTCTTGGTCTCGGCACACGCTGGTCTTGGTCTCGACTTGGTCTCGGTTTAGGTGGTCTTGACTACAACACTACCAAACACCCTGTAATCACTGATGACTTTGCTTACATTATGGAATATCATACATCTCAAGTTATTTTGGCAAAAAGACAAAGACAGCTATTGCTTGCTGGGAAGAGATTTCTTTCAAAAGCATTACAATTTTTGTAAGTTTTTAGTTACCGATAATAACCCTGGGTCAAACTCACATTAAAAGTCTCTCCACACAGGGCAGCATCTGCTCCCAGGTGTACGCTGACAGACGCTGGAGGCGCGGAGGCCAGGACGGAGACAGACGCAGGATCACCCGTGAGGCGGCCACACACGCCGCGGCAACCAGGGACGGCACGAATCGCAGAAACGCATGGTCTTGACACAGAAAGGAAATGCCTTTTTATTAGAACAGACACATTTGGGTTCTGTGTATCATGTGGTTCATATACATAAACATTGAACAGGTGAATTTAGGACTGGACGCCGCACCTTGTAGAGACACCTCTAGGAAGTAGTCGGCGTATTTGGACATGTACAGCATGGTCTTCTCCATGCACGCCATCGGCCAGCCGTCATGCAGGTCGGTCTCGTTCACGGCGACTGGCAGGTAGTACTCGATGAAGTGGGCAGACGTGGGGAGGTACAGGTTCCACTGAAACGTCTCGAGGAGCAGCAGCTCCATGTGCAGGAGAGCCTGTTTGGTCAGGACCAGGTTCATGGAGCTCATGCAGCCCAGACTGTTCAGTGTCTCCAGCTTCGGGACACGGTCTTCTCTCTCCTCAAACTTACCTGGATAGCAAAAACTTGAGTTAAGTCACCGTGATTTGCACAATACACAATAAGAGCAGGAAGCATAACTCTTACTGGCCAGAAGCAAGCAGGACAGAGCGACCATGTGAAGCTGCTGCACTGAGATGTCATAGCGGTCCATGAACAGGTCCAGCAGATAAACAGCCAGGTGTCTGGCAGCTGGGCACAGCTTGAACCGATTGCTGACTATAGCGATGAGGTCTGCGAAATATCGCCTAAGGCTCAGCTGTGGCGACTGGCCTTTATATGCAGGCAACCGCAGCTCCTGAAAGACAACCAGAGACAATCACACTGCAATTAATATGTGCTGGATTACTGATTTGTGCAATTATAGCCAAGTTAAGTTGCACATAGATGCATCCATTCAAGTTGCATTGACATGAATACAAGCATATACAACTTCATTGAATGCATGTAAATGCAACTTTAATGAATGTACGTAAACTTGAATGCGCGCACACGCAACTTTACCGGATGCGCGCACACGCAACTTTACCGGATGCGCGCACACGCAACTTTACCGGATGCGCGCACACGCAACTTTACCGGATGCGCGCACACGCAACTTTACCGGATGCGCGCACACGCAACTTTACCGGATGCGCGCACACGCAACTTTACCGGATGCGCGCACACGCAACTTTACCGGATGCGCGCACACGCAACTTTACCGGATGCGCGCACACGCAACTTTACCGGATGCATGCATATGCAACTTTACCGAATGCATGCATATGAAACTTTACCGAATGCATGCATATGCAACTTTACCGAATGCATGCATATGAAACTTTACCGAACGCATGCATATGCAACTTTACCGGATGCATGCATATGCAACTTTACCGAATGCATGCATATGCAACTTTACCGAATGCATGCATATGCAACTTTACCGAATGCATGCATATGAAACTTTACCGAATGCATGCATATGCAACTTTACCGAATGCATGCATATGCAACTTTACCGAATGCATGCATATGCAACTTTACCGAATGCATGCATATGCAACTTTACCGAATGCATGCATATGAAACTTTACCGAATGCATGCAAATGAAACTTTACCGAATGCATGCATATGCAACTTTACCGAATGCATGCATATGAAACTTTACTGAATGCATGCATATGCAACTTTACCGAATGCATGCATATGAAACTTTACCGAATGCATGCATATGAAACTTAACTGAATGCATGCAGATGAAACTTAACTGAATGCATGCATATTAAACTTTACTGAATGCATGCAAAGGTAACTTTACTGAATGCATGCAAATGAAACTTTACTGAATGCATGCATATGCAACTTTACTGAATGCATGCATATTAAACTTTACTGAATGCATGCAAAGGTAACTTTACTGAATGCATGCAAATGAAACTTTACTGAATGCATGCATATGCAACTTTACTGAATGCATGCATATTAAACTTTACTGAATGCATGCAAAGGTAACTTTACTGAATGCATGCATATGAAACTTTACTGAATGCATGCATATGAAACTTTACTGAATGCATGCATATGCAACTTTACTGAATGCATGCATATGAAACTTTACTGAATGCATGCATATGAAACTTTACTGAATGCATGCATATGAAACTTTACTGAATGCATGCATATGAAACTTTACTGAATGCATGCATATGAAACTTTACTGAATGCATGCATATGAAACTTTACTGGATGCATGCATATTAAACTTTACTGGATGCATGCAAAGGTAACTTTACTGAATGCATGCATATGAAACTTTACTGGATGCATGCATATTAAACTTTACTGGATGCATGCAAAGGTAACTTTACTAAATGCATGCAGATGAAACTTTACTGAATGCATGCATATGAAACTTTACTGGATGCATGCAAAGGTAACTTTACTGAATGCATGCATATGCAACTTTACTGAATGCATGCATATTAAACTTTACTGAATGCATGCAAAGGTAACTTTACTGAATGCATGCAAAGGTAACTTTACTGAATGCATGCATATGAAACTTTACTGAATGCATGCATATGAAACTTTACTGAATGCATGCACATGAAACTTTACTGAATGCATGCACATAAAACTTTACTGAATGCATGCATATGAAACTTTACTGAATGCATGCATATGAAACTTTACTGAATGCATGCACATGAAACTTTACTGAATGCATGCATATGAAACTTTACTGAATGCATGCACATGCAACTTTACTGAATGCATGCACATGCAACTTTACTGAATGCATGCACATGCAACTTTACTGAATGCATGCACATGAAACTTTACTGAATGCATGCATATGAAACTTTACTGAATGCATGCATATGAAACTTTACTGAATGCATGCACATGAAACTTTACTGAATGCATGCAGATGAAACTTTACTGAATGCATGCATATGAAACTTTACTGAATGCATGCACATGCAACTTTACTGAATGCATGCACATGCAACTTTACTGAATGCATGCACATGCAACTTTGCTGAATGCATGCACATGCAACTTTACTGAATGCATGCAGATGAAACTTTACTGAATGCATGCACATGAAACTTTACTGAATGCATGCATAAGCAACTTTATTAAATGCTAGTTGCATTTACATTAATTCAGTAAAGTTGCATATGCATGCCTGTCACACATTATAACAACCAAATAAATAATTTCATTGCCATAACAATTTTGTAATACTGATTTGCGCAAGGTTTACATGCAGGCATGACATCTTCAGTGACACCAATACCAACACAATGACAGGGATACAAACTTTGTAACGCAGGGCCTGATAGATGTCCTCTGCGAGTTCTCCTTTCCACCACTGTCCCTCCAGCTCCATTGGGCTCCTGGAATATTTGAGGTTTGAAGATCAGATCAGCTTCATTGAGCAATGCATTCCATGACAAACCAAAGCCTAAGCAACAATCAGCACTGATGACGGGGAGACTGAAGGTCTTGATTGGTCCAACACTCTCCTCAATCAAGAGGAGAAGATGACACGCCTGAGTCTTCATTGTGCACAACAGTATTGGGTCAAACCAACTCCAAACCAAGGTAACAAGAACCAATGAGCGGGATAACTGACTACCTACTGCAAATCAAGTGTGTTCTAATAGACGCGTGTCAACTTAAACAATTGCACAACTATAAGTAGTAAAGGGGAAACTTTTTTACTCAAATGGTTTGAATAAGTTAAGCGCTTACCCCACACAAAGACGCCTGCATGCAGACAGTACAGCGCAAATGTACTCGGATAATCAGAGAGTAAATCAAAGTAAAGTTTACACTCCTGTGTTCACAAGCGGAGTCACAATCACAATCCACAACACGGCGAGTGCGACGCTCAGCCAATCGAAAGACGCCTTGCAACAGAGCGCAACCAATCAGAATTCATCTTTCATCAGCGTCATCACAAGGCACGAAACTTTTGTCAAGAACCACTAATCTCCTTGATCTACAAACACAATTTTTCACCACATAAGTATTATATGTGGAACAATAGGGATATATTATATAAACGCAAAGCATTATTTTTTAAACATTGGTTTGATAATGGCATTATATTGGTGGATCAGTTATTTAATTCAAATGGCTTTCTTTTCACTTACAATGAGTTTTTGGCACATTATAAGATTCACCAGGGGACTATGCAAACGTTTTTGGTGCTATATCCCCTAAAATATGTATATTGTTTAGACATAAAGAAAGACTTAACATTCAACAATGGTCCCCACCTACTATAGTGAGTTCTTATGTAGGTAATTTGTTATATATATACTGTATATGATATATACTGTATATGTGAAGTGTAAATGCTCATATCAACACCAAACTACACGTTTTCCTGTTTTCTCATATTATACTGGATATGTGTGAAATTATAATTAAAGTAACAAGTGAACGCACATTTACTTTTGTCTGTACCAAAGCAACATCAAAATCTTTCCACATAGCCTACACCAATTTGGGAAACACTAGTTAGGCTACTTCAAGAATATTATTTTTTAAAATTGGGATAGGAAAGAATTATACGCATGTCATCATCACCAATGTCATAATAGCTTCATTCTGCTTTAGTGATGCATACATTCATCATCATGTAAAGTTCCTGCAGCTGCTTCAGACTGGATCTGAGCGCTGAAAGTGTGTGATCCAGAACATCAGAATGCCCTTCATGCTGGTTCGAAAATATGTGAAAGTATTAAGAATAACTTTTTTTTCATTTATTTTAAATTTAATTAATTTAATTTAAGCCATTAGTCGACTAAGCACACATTTATATTCATTTAATTACTTCAATATATACTGGAGAGTATTCTAAACCATCGCCTCTGCTATTGTCTGCTTGATTCTTATTTATTAAATTCAGTTTAAAAAAAAAACATTGATTCAATTTAAGATACAATTTATACAAAATGAAATTCACTTTGAAGAAAGGCTTTCTACAAAACAACTTGAAGGGGTCAAAACCATTTCTGACCCATATTGCGCTTATGATGTGTCCTATCTCATGCTGTTCACTCAATCAACATGGCATTAAAAAATAACATTATAATATTTAAACTTAAATATGAAACTAATTCCTTTTTTTAAATGGCTATATAGTGCAATACAGAGAAATTTCATGTCGGAGCGGAATTTGAGAGAACGTGGTTTACCGGTGAACGGTTCATGAGCGGAGCGATTGCGCTGGCAGAGAGCGTGTGTGTGCGAGAGGGAACATTTTACCAATGTAATATTTATTATTAGTAGTTTTTAAACTGTTGACTGTTAACTAAATACAATAAATAAAAAAACAGGATGTAGCCTATACTCTTTTGAAGTCAATGACACTTAATATTGGTTCTACTGGTTCCCAAGTCTTCAGTCATACTGGTTTCGAATGGGTGAGTAGCCTAAATGATGACAGAATTTTTTATTTTTGGATGGACTATACATTTGATCTATTATAATCTATTAGTAGGCTACTTGGAGAATAGTGAGTCCCAAATCGGTGTATGTGGAAAGATTTTGATGTTGCTTTGTTATATGTACAGACAAAAGTAAATGTGCATTCACTTGTTACTTTAATTATAATTTCACACATATCCAGTATAATATGAGAAAACAGGAAAACGTGTAGTTTGGTGTTGATATATGTTTGAGCATTTACACTTCACATATACAGTATATTTCATATACAGTGTGTTGCAAACCATTGCCATCTTCGTGCTCTTACAAACTGGATGCTCTGTAGGGATGGGCGATACCACTTATTTTGTTTTCGATACGATACCGATACTTTCAAGGCCAGTATCACCGATATCGATACGATACTTCTTAACTGAACTTTTTCATTATTACATTTATTAAATTATTAAAATGACTAAGAGTAAAATGGGTAAATATACCCACATAACATTATTGAATTTTAACATTCAATATGCCTTAATTGCAACTTATTAGATCATATTTTTGTTTACACATGGTTAAAATATGTTTACTTGT
>CM042258.1:2848296-2850796 GCA_023566225.1 Romanogobio albipinnatus | reverse complement strand
CTCCACACATTTGGTATAATAATAATAGGGGGTGAGATGTTTCTGGCGAGGCAGGGATTGGCCTTTAGGGGGCATGAACGTCATCAAGGTAACCTTGACCAGCTTTTAAAATACAAAGCAGAAGATGATAAATCTTTCACTAGGTGGTTATCTGCAAAGAGGGGGGGTGCCAACATCTTGGGATTGTCAAAATGAGCGTATAAATTTGATGAGTTCATCGATTATCAGGACAATTGCAGATGAGCTCCGGTCCCTTCCAGTGTTGCAGTATTCGATAATTATGGATGGGACGAGGGATATCTCTGGTGTTGAGCAGGAGGCTTTGTGCCTTCAAATATGTCTGGAAAGTACTCAGGTGCCCAGGCTGTTATTCAGCGAGCACATACAGTGAGGAAAATAAGTATTTGAACACCCTGCTATTTTGCAAGTTCTCCCACTTGGAAATCATGGAGGGGTCTGAAATTGTCATCGTAGGTGCATGTCCACTGTGAGAGACATAATCTAAAAAAAAATCTAGAAATCACAATATATGATTTTTTAACTATTTATTTGTATGATACAGCTGCAAATAAGTATTTGAACACCTGTCTATCAGCTAGAATTCTGACCCTCAAAGACCTGTTAGTCTGCCTTTAAAATGTCCACCTCCACTCCATTTATTATCCTAAATTAGATGCACCTGTTTGAGGTTGTTAGCTGCATAAAGACACCTGTCCACCCCATACAATCAGTAAGAATCCAACTACTAACATGGCCAAGACCAAAGAGCTGTCCAAAGACACTAGAGACAAAATTGTACACCTCCACAAGGCTGGAAAGGGCTACGGGGAAATTGCCATGCAGCTTGGTGAAAAAAGGTCCACTGTTGGAGCAATCATTAGAAAATGGAAGAAGCTAAACATGACTGTCAATCTCCCTCGGACTGGGGCTCCATGCAAGATCTCACCTCGTGGGGGTCTCAATGATCCTAAGAAAGGTGAGAAATCAGCCCAGAACTACACGGGAGGAGCTGGTCAATGACCTGAAAAGAGCTGGGACCACCGTTTCCAAGGTTACGGTTGGTAATACACTAAGACGTCATGGTTTGAAATCATGCATGGCACGGAAGGTTCCCCTGCTTAAACCAGCACATGTCAAGGCCTGTCTTAAGTTTGCCAATGACCATTTGGATGATCCAGAGGAGTCATGGGAGAAAGTCATGTGGTCAGATGAGACCAAAATAGAACTTTTTGGTCATAATTCCACTAAACGTGTTTGGAGGAAGAAGAATGATGAGTACCATCCCAAGAACACCATCCCTACTGTGTAGCATGGGGGGGGGGGGGGTAGCATCATGCTTTGGGGGTGTTTTTCTGCACATGGGACAGGGCGACTGCACTGTATTAAGGAGAGGATGACCGGGGCCATGTATTGCGAGATTTTGGGGAACAACCTCCTTCCCTCAGTTAGAGCATTGAAGATGGGTCGAGGCTGGGTCTTCCAACATGACAATGACCCGAAGCACACAGCCAGGATAACCAAGGAGTGGCTCTGTAAGAAGCATATCAAGGTTCTGGCGTGGCCTAGCCAGTCTCCAGACCTAAACCCAATAGAGAATCTTTGGAGGAGCTCAAACTCCGTGTTTCTCAGCGACAGGCCAGAAACCTGACTGATCTAGAGAAGATCTGTGTGGAGGAGTGGGCCAAAATCCCTCCTGCAGTGCAAACCTGCTGAAAAACTACAGGAAACCTTGGACCTCTGTAATTGCAAACAAAGGCTACTGTACCAAATATTAACATTGATTTTCTCAGGTGTTCAAATACTTATTTGCAGCTGTATCATACAAATAAATAGTTAAAAAATCATACATTGGAATTTCTGGATTTTTTAGATTATGTCTCTCACAGTGGACATGCACCTACGATGACAATTTCAGACCTCTCCATGATTTCTAAGTGGGAGAACTTGCAAAATAGCAGGGTGTTCAAATACTTATTTTCCTCATTGTATATACATTGTGGAGCACACTGTGTTCATTTAATTACACAACAAGCTTGCTCAGCCTCCAGTGTCGTGCGAAATGCACTTGACTGGATACATGAACATTTTTTGGGCAGTCTGGTAAGCTGAAAGACAAGTTTAAAGCCATTGTTGAAGCTGAAGGGGAAGGGCCAGCCACTAGTACCCCACTAGTACCCCACTAGTACCCCACTAGTACTCCTTTTCCACCAAAGTAGTGCTAGAGCTAGATCGGAGCCAGAGGCTAGTTTCAAATCGGTTCTTTGTGTTTCCACACCCAAAGCCCCAGCTCCGAGCCAGGAAAAGTGGTTCTTAAAGTCCTCATGATACAAAATTGACCATATTTACTTTGTTAGCGCAAATTGCTAGTTTTGTGGTGAACAATCCATCCGTGCAAGTCAATCTGCATCAAAAAATTATTTGGTTTCGTAATCTTTAATCAAAATCTGAAAATGCTCCTCCCCTCTACATTGGTAGGCCATTTTTGATGACGTCTGTTTGA
>CM042258.1:2798296-2843296 GCA_023566225.1 Romanogobio albipinnatus | reverse complement strand
GAGAAATATACATCATAATATACATAATCATAATAAACTTTTAAAGGCAGACAGACAAGCTTTCTTTATTTGTGTTTTCATTAAGTCTCAAAAACCAGTTGACCAATGCAGTTTCAGGAATCGTTTGAAGTAATAGATTTAAATGACACACATTATATCAATGATTCTTTAAATGCACTTTTCTCTCACAATAGCCTAATGAATATTTAGTTATTATCTTTTCACCTTTAGATGAACGTCCTCGTGTGAGGGACCATCTTGAAATATAAAAGATTTATAAACACCCGATTAATACACAAAACATATGAATATTATATCTAACTGTTAAGTTACTTTATTATATATATTTTCTACACACTATAATAATAATCTGTTAAAAGTAGCATTTATTGGTTTATTTAAATCCAATTTGTAATAATTTATATTAATTGTTAATGGAGTAGATTACAGTTTTTCTCAATTGCTAAAACACTAAACCCTATTGTCTGAACCAAATGCACAGTTGCCTGAACCCACTGATTGACTCAATCACTCTTTTGGCAAAACCATAAGCACTTTTCACCTGTTTAGACACAACTTGCCAACACATTTTCATTGTGATGCACCCGTGCTGCATAATGGTGAGCACAGGTGACAAAAGTCAAACACAATTACAGTTTTTCTCGATTGCTAAGACACATTTCTTGAAAGCTGCTCTCCTTTTCTCTAAACTGTGAACACAAAACCCAATTTTCAAGCTACATTCACAAAACCTCAGACTCTTCTTGCAAAACCAAACTTTCACCTCAAAACAGTTCAATCTGTGCTCGAAACTGAACTATGTTGTCAAATCGTGCCCCGAGTCAATCAAAATTAAAAACACTACTGAACAGTCACTAAACACTGCGTAGAAAAATAGAAAACACAATGCTCAGGACATGAAGCTGGAGAAATAAATGTTTATTGTTCACTGTAGGCTAAATACATGTTGCAAAGCAAAAAAAACCTGTGCATTTAGCACTTGTACAAAAAGACAAAATAGAAATCTTATGCGTTTGCCACTTGTGTACAGTAAGCCATGTAAAAATAAAGTACAAAAATATACATGGAATACTAGGCCTACAAACAGTTAGACCAACCCTCCATTACAATACTACAGTATATTGGTACAGTGATGTACTGAAACATATATTTACTTACAGTATACTGTGGTACAGTATATAGTATGTCATACAGTAATTGCTGTCAACATTTGCATACTGTACTATAATGTCAAAAAAAGGTAATTACCTGTTCTCTTCTCTAAATCTTCGGATTATGGTGGACACAGTGAATCTACTGATGTTTGGTTGTACCCTTTGTCCAGCCTCCCTCATGCTCATACCATGGACAAGAACATGGTCAATCACAGTAGCTCTGATTTCATCAGATATTACTGTTCTTTGTCTTCGCTGACCACCTCGACCTCCTCTCACACAAACTCTTCCTCTCCGATTTCTATCCATTGTAGGGACTCACAAACCAGTGCTCTCTGAACTGGCTTACTGTATATGTTCCCTCACATCATTAGCCAAGTGTACTCAATTTTGAGTTGTTGTGTTCAAGTGGTGACATCTGTGCTTTAATTGTGTTTGACTTTTGTCACCTGTGCTCACCATTATGCAGCACGGGTGCATCACAATGAAAATGTGTTGGCAAGTTGTGTCTAAACAGGTGAAAAGTGCTTATGGTTTTGCCAAAAGAGTGATTGATTCAATCAGTGGGTTCAGGCAACTGTGCATTTGGTTCAGACAATAGGGTTTAGTGTTTTAGCAATTGAGAAAAACTGTAAAGCACAGATGTCACCACTTGAACACAACAACTCAAAATTGATCACACTTGTGGCTAATGATGTGAGGGAACATATACAGTAAGCCAGTTCAGAGAGCACTGGTTTGTGAGTCCCTACAATGGATAGAAATCGGAGAGGAAGAGTTTGTGTGAGAGGAGGTCGAGGTGGTCGGCGAAGACAAAGAACAGTAATATCTGATGAAATCAGAGCTACTGTGATTGACCATGTTCTTGTCCATGGTATGAGCACGAGGGAGGCTGGACAAAGGGTACAACCAAACATCAGTAGATTCACTGTGTCCACCATAATCCGAAGATTTAGAGAAGAGGACAGGTAATTACCTTTTTTGACATTATAGTACAGTATGTAAATGTTGACAGCTATTACTGTATGACATACTATATACTGTACCACAGTATACTGTAAGTAAATATATGTTTCAGTACTTCACTCTACCAATATACTGTAGTATTGTAAGGAAGGGTTGGTCTAACTGTTTGTAGGCCTAGTATTCCATGTATATTTTTGTACTTTATTTTTACATGGCTTACTGTACACAAGTGGCAAACGCATACAATTTCTGTTTTGTCTTTTTGTACAAGTGCTGCAACATGCATTTAGCCTACAGTGAACAATAAACATTTATTTCTCCAGCTTCATGTCCTGAGCATTGTGTTTTCTATTTTTCTACGCAGTGTTTAGTGACTGTTCAGTAGTGTTTTTAATTTTGATTGACTCGGGGCACGATTTGACAACATAGTTCAGTTTTGAGCACAGATTGATCTGTTTTGAGGTGAAAGTTTGGTTTTGCAAGAAGAGTCTTGGGTTTTGTGAATGTAGCTTGAAAATTGGGTTTTGTGTTCACAGTTTAGAGAAAAGCAGAGCAGCTTTCAAGAAATGTGTCTTAGCAATCGAGAAAAACTAATATTTTTTTATTTTAATCACATTTTTTTCATTTATTTTAATCAAATCTTTTTATTATGTTAATTTAACATTAAATCACTTTATTTATGTATTTATATTTAATGTAATTTATTTATGTACTTAATTATATATATATATTATCATTCAATGAGTTATATATTTTAATCAAATTCGATTATTAAATTTTTTCTAACCCAAATTTATAAATAATAAATTAAGTAAATATATTTTTTGATTATTTTAATTGTATTATTTATTTGTGTACATGTATGTTAACTTAACATTTAATCACTTATTTTAATCTAATCTATTTATTTACTTAATTTAATATATATATATATATATATATATAAAATTAAGTACATAAATACATTAATATGAATCATAAATTTAATTCGTTTATTTATATTTCTTTACACTTTTAAGCAAATTTATAAATAATAAACTAAGCAAATGTATTTATTTACTTATTTTAATTGTATTATTTATTTTTCTACATGTTTTGTTAACTTAACATTTAATCACGTATTTATTTATTTTAATTTTATTTATTTATACATTTTTATTTCTTCTATTTTATTTATGTACTATATATATATATATATATATATATATATATATATATATATAGTACATAAATAAAATAGAAGAAATATTTTTTTTAAATATATACTACCATTTAATCCTTTATTTATTTTAATCGAATTTGTTTATTTATTTTTCTCTACACTTTTAAGCAAATACATATACAAATACATTTATTATACATAATAAATTAAGCAAATGTATTTATTTACTTATTTTAATATTTATTTTTGTACTTTTTTGTTAACTTAACATTTCATCACTTATCTATTTATTTACATTTAGTTTTTCTCTAGACTTTTCCCAGGGACCCCCGTCCCTCCCCTGCGGCCCCGGACCCCAGTTTGAAAACCCCTGATCTAAGCAATGAAATTCTCATGACCTTTCCATTGTAATAATGGCCTTTTCAAGGACTGGAAATCACAATGTTAGTTTTGTTTAATAAGCCACTCTCACTGACCTCAAATTGAAAATATAGATCATAAACAAAGTACAAATATGAATGTCTACGGTGTTATAATGCATGCATTGCTATGTGTGTAAGGGAGCATGTAATAAGCAGCCCAGTGTGTGTGTGAGTGTGTGAGTGGCTCTATATGGCGGTTATAAGCAGTGCTGAATGATGTGTTGTTGAAAGAGGAAGCGCATGCTGTCTAAATACGGCTGTGCTATTCTCTGCACAGGCTCAAATCTCATGCATGCACGAATGAAAGGAAAACTTGTGTCACAAAAACTAATCAGTGATTAATCGGGGGGGAAATGCATGCAATTTAGACAATGCAATTAGACGTGAGTGTGATGTGGCACGCAGGTAATCCATTCTTGTCACGGGCTTGAGCTGCTTTTGTCCCCGGATTGAACTGTCATGGCTGCCGTGCGCTGTTGACTGATTCTGGTTGGACGGGAGGCGGAAAAGCGCTGTAAGTTTGACCACCTTCGACACTTTTACACGCTCTTATACGCGTTTTCACAGATGCGTTACGCGAACGCTGACTTCGAAGAAGAGTTCAAGTTTGAGAAGAAGTGGGAATGTAATGTCGCGCGCGCGCGGATGGCTTGACACACATAGCAGTTTCAAACATGTTTGTCGGGCAACTTTACATAAGCTGGACTGCATAGTTGCCAGAGTGAACTGCTATTTGCAATGCATTTGAGATTGCATCGCATTAAATATGATCTTTTAAAACTTTATTACACGTTCATTGCATGGTGACACGGGGCAACTGAACCGCAGGTGCAAACTGATTATAATTCGACTTGTGCATGCTTTCTCATTTCTTACATTTGATGTCTTTTTATTGCATGGGTGGGCAACTCGGCATGCATATGTGTATGAAGACAGGAAGGATAATATATGGTATTACCATAGTGCATGTCCAAAAAACACATGCATTACATTGGTTTTAAACTCACCTTAAACCAGAAAATCATTCATGTTAAGGAACAGGCAAATAGTGAAAATGCACTGGAACCTTACCATGTTTAAAAATCATCAAACTTGATTATAACTGAACGTGTGCATGCTTTTAAGTACGCACTCCTTGATTCATTTCTTCCATTTTAAGTCTTTTGTTTTGACATGGGTCAGTATGCATGTGTATGTGAGGAGGATTATGCTTACAAAACAGTACAGTACTAAAAGTCAAGTGTGTTTCACAAATACCTTGATATTACCATGGTATTTGTTACACACATGATGCACAAGCATTACATTGGTTTTAAACTCACCTTAAACCAGAAAATCATTCATGTTAAGGAGCAGGCGAATAGTAAACAGCGATATGTGTGTAATAAGTAAGAAGTGAAAATGCACTGTAACGATACCATGTTTAAAAATCATCAAACTGAAACGTGTGCATGCTTTTAAGTACATGCTCCTTGATCCATTTCTTCTATTTTAAGTCTTTTGTTTTGACATGGGTCAGTATGCATGTGTATATGTCAGGAGGATTATGCTTACAAAACAGTACAGTACTAAAAGTCAAGTGTGTTTCACAAATACCTTGATATTACCATGGTATTTGTTACACACATGATGCATAATCATTACATTGGTTTTAAACTCACCTTAAACTTGAATTGAACAGCGATATATGTGTATATACTATGTAATAAATAATGATACCATGTTCAAAAATCAGTACATAGTACTGAACACACACGCATGGGGTAATTCAAACATGCTGAATTGTAATTAATGTGTTGTAGTCTGGTTTAAAGTGAAGGAAGACATCAGAGACGTTCTTGAACATGATGTGTAATTACTGTATGTGACAGTGATGTGTGTGAATGTGTGTGTGTGTGTGTGTGGCAAGCTCATGGATTTTGACTAGTTAGATATTTTACACAATATTGCATCATGCATTACGATAATTACTCAAAATTACAAGTGTAAATGTAATAAATGAGCATTATTTACAACACGTCACATAGTAGTGATGGGAAGTTCGGATCATTTTACTGACTCGGATCTTTGAATCTCGTTCAGCAAAATGAACAAATCTTTTTTCAAGTCATTTCGTTCATTTCAGCAGAATCTAATTAAAATGTTACATGCTACATTATTCAACACATTTAGTACTTTTGGAATAAAAAATTAAACTATAAGCTAATGCAGCCATGGCCAAACTTGAAATAAATTATTAATTCATTGCTTAGCTTGCTTCAGGCTATGTATGCAGTCTGTTCGTTCACCTCACCTCCCGATCCAAATCGTGCTTTCCTTTGTCACTTCACATTTAATCACGTCTGTTCCCTGGAAAGTTTAGTTCACCTCTCGGGTGTGAGCCGTTAGTTCGGTCATCATGTCTGATCTGGGCCGTGACAGCCTCACGTAATACATGCGTCCGGAAACAGAATTGATTAGTTCATCTCTCGAGTCTTCGGGTTTGAGTCAATCGTTCATCAAGTCCCAGCCCCATATAGGCAAGGCTATGCAGTCACCGGAAACAGAAAAGATTAGCTCATCTCGCGAGTCTTCAGGTTCAAGTCGTTCGTTCTTTTTTCACGTGACCGCTTTCCTGTTCAGTGTCTCGCACAACATATACAATATTACAGTCGTATTATTGACTGCATGTTGTAATATATTTATTATTATAAAATCATCAGAAGATATGTGCAATAAACATTTGTTATGCCTATCCGTTCTGAACAACCCAATGTGTCCAGGCTTCATAGGAAAATCAATTAAACTAGCTAAAAAAAACTGAACCAAACAAACATAAAAAAACCTCACTTGTTTGTAAGGGATTGTGTATTAATCATAGACTGTAAAAGAATTAACTAATTCCTGTATCCAACACGGCTGTCACGTCATGTGACAAAAGAAAGAGACTGGAGAGATGAACTGTTTCTGCATTCAGGCTATGGGGACTTGAACGAAAGACTCGAGAGATGAACTAATCTTTTCTGTTTCCGGTGACTGCTAGGACTTGTTGAACGAATGACTCGAGACTGGTGAACTAATCAATTCTGTTTCCTGTACAGAACATATGGGATGTTGCGCATGCACAGTCAACACAAAATGAATGAATCGCTCTCTGAGACAACCCGTTGTTCTCGAGTCATATTAAAGATTCACACATCACTATCACATATGCCACCGTTCAAAAGTGTGGGATCTGTAAGATACGTTAATATTTTTTAAAGATGTCTCTTCCGCTCAAATAAAAAATACAGTAATATTGTGAAATATTTAGGGCTGCGCAATGTATCGAAATATCGCAAATGTACATATCATAATATGCATATCGCAAGGGCACGCAATATCTGAATAGACTGGGCACACGACTGTTACTTGCGTGACGTTAAAAATAGTTATTAAACGCAATAACTCCTTGCAGTCTCACGCTGTCTGACACACACACCGAAACGTGCGCACAAGCCATTCTTCTTTTCGTGTCTTGTTACACACTCAAACTGTCAAATACACACACAGTTATGTCAAAATGGCTGTCTTGATGAGTATTCATGTAAACACAGTCGGCTATGCTTTAATTTCTTTAAAAAAGAAACCGAATGCGTGTCAATAGGATCCGCGCATTAGGTCTTAAAGTGACAGCCTGCTAATACAGCAAACCTGCCGCTGTCTGTCAAACAATAAAAGAACAAGAGAAAATCACTCAGTGCTCTTGGCTGAATAATAATTTGGAGCTTTATTATGTATCAGTGTATATTTAATTAATGTGAAGACTGCTGTTTTTTAGTTCTAATTTTTGATAACAAAGATAAATTAAACAAACAAAAATAATCGTCCACCCCTAGTTCAGGTGTATTTGTTGGCCTGGATGTTCTTGATGTTAAGTTTTAGGATGATATAACTATATATTACCAAGTCAAGCAAAGAGTTTTTGGTTTTTAAATATTGGCATTACATTTTTTGCTTGTTTACATTGATGTTAAAATGATATTGTCATTAATTTTAGCTGAAACACTGCTGGTCACTTTCAGAAGTTGTAGCGATGCTTTCTTTTCCCAGAAAGAATGTGAAACACATAAATGGTATCATTCTCAGTTTTTAAATAATTTTTAAATATAATTTAAATGCATTGTACACACTTAAAGCAACATCGTATCGCATATCGAATATCGCATTATTTAACAAGGATATCGCATTTTTCAATATCGCACAGCCCTAGAAATATTATTACAATTTAAAATAATTGTTTTCTATTTTAATATACAAATATTATGCTTTTTCAGCATTGATAATAATCATAAATGTGTCTTGAGCATCAAATCCTCATATGAGAATGATTAGTGAAGGAATAATGTTGGAATAATGATGATAAATAAATTACACTTTACTATATATTCACATAGAGAACAGCTGCTTTACACTGGAATAATATTTCACAATTTTTACTGTATTTTTGTTTGCTGATTTTTTTTTTTGAACGGTAATGTGTATCCCACGCTCAGATACTGCAACCTGAACCATTGGTGAAAATATAATGACTTTGATTATTAAAGGGATAGTTCACCCAAAAATGAAAATGACCCTGTGATTTACTCACCCTCAAGCCATCCTATGAGTATATGAGTTTCTTCTTTCAGACGAACACAATCGGAGTTATATTATAAAATGCTTTATAATGGCAATGAATTGGGGGGACGAGATTTTGAAGTCCAAAGAAAGTGCATCCATCCATCATAAAACTAATCCACACGGCTCCAGGAGGCCTTCTGAAGCGAAGCCATGCGTTTGTGTAAGATAAATATCCATATTTAAACCTGTATGAACTAAAATAACTAGCTTGTTCTGACAGACGGCCGTACACATCGATTTACGGTTGAAAGAGTGACCCCTGACCTGACGCATGACGCAGAGGATAGAGCAAAACAAAACACCGGTCACGAATTAGAGTCTAAAACGAGAATTTTTATAAGAGAAATGTCGGAGGATTTCAATATAAGAGAAGAGGGACTTGAGTTTGTTGTCCTTCAATATTTGTCAAAAAGCTTATGCTACGTCATACATCGCGTCAGGGGTTGCTCTTGCATAGTAAGTCGACTTGCGTAGGCCGTCTGCCAGAAGCTAGTTATTTTAGTTTATAAAGTTTAAAATATGGATGTTTTTCTTACACAAGGGCCTTTATTAACCCCTGGTGCCATGTGGAGTAGAGCCCTGCACGGTCCTCAAATCTAGGCCCTAGCCCGGCCCTGGCATGATACGCTGAGGCCCTAGCCCGGCCCCTTGTCCGACCGACAGCTTTTCAAAATTTTCGGCCCGAGTCCGAATAGAGCCTGTGTTAAAAAAAAAAAGAAAAGTTATCCTCCCCATTACACATTGTTGCAGCCATTCAAATAGTTCAGTTTTGTTTTTAATGTCAAAGTAGTTATATTTTGTTTCGTTTCTTTATTAAGTTAATTTAGAAAAATGTTTGAAGCATTTTTTTGTTTGTTAAAGTGATGACCGAGCGGCCAGCGGTCAATAGTGAGTTAACCACATGTTCGATCAATTTAGCCTCTCAAATCAACACTTGACTTGTCTTGCTTATAATAAAATCCATAGATATAAAACACTTCAAGCATCATGGTGCGTTCAGACCGGACGTGAATGACGCGATTCGCGCAAGTGATTTACATGTTAAGTCAATGCAAAGACGCGAATAGACATTCTGCGGTGCGATTCGCACCAATGAGGCGGCGCGAATGACGTGAATTGAGCGTTTTGAACACGTGATTCGCGTTAACCAATCAGGAGCTTGCTCTAGTAGTGATAACAATGAGGAGAAAATCTGTATATTTATCTGGTTCAGACATTATGATTATCACTGTGATAACATTAAATGACATGAAACACAACCCAGTCTCTTTTTGTTAAATGCAAGTTTATGTTTGATCAATAATACAAAAGTAAAAGGTATAATAAGCTCTACATGAAATAAAGCAAACAATGCCCCCATAGCTGCCGTGTTAGCTGAGTGGGAGCTCTGGGCATTAACTGTAACAGCTCCGTTTTGCAAGCACCAATCCTGTTCGGTTTTTTTTTCCATAGACAGTACTCACAAAGATATAACGATCAAGATTAACTTAAAAATTCACCGGAGTTTTCCTTTAAAGCCAAAGGCTTTGAAAAACAGAGTTGCGACATGCTCTCATCTCCCGCCGGCGGCGCGGTCACATGGTTCACGGAGCTCTCAATAGTTCCACACACACCACCGCTCTGTCAGTGCATTTGAATGGATACGTCAACCATATTTACAGGATCATTTTATAATGGAGAGTGATGGAGATGCAACATTGTTAACATTAAAGGGGTGGTTCCGTGTTTTTTTTCTAGGCTTGGTTGTGTTTATGGGGCGCAGTATAACATGTCTTAATACAAGGGCTGTAATCTCCCAGTCGATACGTTCTGGCTCGACCAAAATTCTGATTGGTCGATTTTTTTGCCGCGTTCATTTCATCAGTTTTGCCGCGTTCATTTCATCAGTTTTGACGCGTTCATTTCATCAGTTTTGACGCGTTCATTTCATCAGTTTTGATGCGTTCATTTCATCTGGTGGAAAGCAGTAATTGCTAATGGGGGTGTTTTTAGAGCACCCCTGTTTCACAGGTAACAGTCTGTCTTCAGAACACCCCTCTTGTTTTCGTTTCTTTTGGATTAGCCCAACCCACTGGTGAAGAGAAGTTTCTCGCTGGTCCTTTGTTTTTCATTCCCCGCTGGCTCAAACGCACGCCCATAGCGGTAAACTTGAGGAACGCCCATCAGCATACACATGAGGGGAAGCGTCACAACACCACGCTTCAGTCATGCCGCAAAAGTGGATCTGTACTGTCGGTTTTGACGCGTTCATTTCATCTGGTGGAAAGCACTAATTGCTAATGGGGGTGTTTTCAGAGCAGCCCTGTTTCACAGGTAACAGTCTGTCTTCAGAACACCCCCTTGTTTCCACTTCTTTTGGATTAGCCCAACCCACTGGAGAAGAGAGACAGATTGAAGTAACGTTAGGCTATAGTTTGCTGTATATTATTTATTTAATTGTGAAAGCGTTTTTTCTGCTCTTGATCTGGCTTGTTTAATAAATATTCCTTTTTTATTAAAGTGGACGTGCCTTTTGTGTTTAAGAGTAAAAGCTTTAAGTTAATAGTCTATTCGTGTCTCAGCCGCGAAGCTGAAATGATAGTGTCTGTCAGTTATTATAATACATATGACAAAAACAATTGTCTAAATTATGTTGCATATTCCTCAAAAGTTCTTGTGATGATATCACTAGTTGACAACATAGTACTATATTTTCGGAAGTCATAGGCTATGATATTGCGCAGGTGCACTCGATGCAACGCTGTCAGAGCCGACAGACTCGTGTGTCAGACTCATTTCAGTGCAAAATAATCAGCTCAAAAACGATGCTGTATACTGCAAATAACCTACTAGTTTTTTATGTTTATTTATAATTAATTTAGGCAGACAACAAGGCTACCAAGTACTGCACACAGTGCGCAGCTAATTAATTTAACGTTTTTTTCCCTAATGTCATTTTTAGCCGAAAATTTCAGGACTTCAGTCAACCAAGATTTTCTTTGGTTGATTACAGCCCTAGTTAATACTTAAACGCAAAACGGCATATTTTTCTTATATATTACCTTTATTCCACACCGCTGTCTCCACTGTCCTTTGAACGGCTTGTTTGCTTCCTGCTTCTGTGAAGCCCATCCTTCCGAAAAACGCAATGGTCTTAGATTGGTTAGATGGCCAAATGTAGTTTGTAGTTCTTCAACAGCTCTCTCTCTTTCGTAATGACTGCGACTTGGCCTCGCCCACTTTGTTGCGTGTTCGCGGGGGCAGTGTTTATGTTAATAGCAAGGGTTTATGATGTCACCAACCCGGGAAGAAGCTTGTTGTAGTCCAAACCGGCCGTTTTTGTAGGCAATAAACTGCAATAACTTTAAAAGACAATATCTCTGTTTGCATTGAACTTTCAGCGCTGTAACTTTGCAGATACTGTTTATGCTCAAGCAACAACATTACACACTAACTAAAGTTAAAAAAGTGAAATCAACCAACCATGCAACCACCCCTTTAATGTTAATGTTTTTCTTGTATTCCTAAGATATTCCTTACTAATCGCTCACACTCACACTCATTGTTGGTCAAATGTGACCATACACCTTAACTATTTTTCAATTAAATAAATGTTCTATTTTTTAGTTTAATAATATTTATTGAATATTTTGAGGAGATCTTTTGGTACTAAATAGGCCTACTATTTGTGCAATAATTATGGTCCATTAACCCATTTAATCCCAAAATTTTCCCAGACACAAAAATATCCAAATCATGTGTCATTAGTATCCCTTTGAAACAATCAATCATCATTTTTTTTAATTTTCATGGAAAAGTGTGTGAAAAAGTGTGTTTTATGATCGGTCACAACTGTGTTGTATCAACCATTGTATTGATTTAATATAGGTCTATTTGACCTGTGCAGTGTGTTTGTGTGCGTTTTTGTGTATGTGTGTGTTTTTTTTTGTTTTTGTGTGTCTGTGTGTGTGTGGGTGGGTGTGTGTGTGGAGATCAGACATCAGAGGAGACGTGACCATGTGTGAGTGTGTGTTTGTGTGTGTTTGTGTATGTGTGTTTGTGTGTGTTTCTGTGTGTGTGTGGAGATCAGACATCAGAGAAGACGTGACCGTGTGTGTGTGTGTGTGTTTGTGTGGAGATCAGACATCAGAGGAGACGTGACCATGTGTGTATGTGTGTGAGTTTCTGTCTGTGTGTGTGTGTGTGTGTGTGTGTGTGTGAGTTTCTGTGTGTGTGTGTGTGTGTGTGTGGAGATCAGACATCAGAGGAGACGTGACCATGTGTGTATGTGTGTGAGTTTCTGTCTGTGTGTGTGTGTGTGTGTGTGTGTGTGTGAGTTTCTGTGTGTGTGTGTGTGTGTGTGTGGAGATCAGACATCAGAGGAGACGTGTGTGTGTGTGTGTGTGTGTGTGTGTGTGTGTAAAATTAGGTAGAAAGTAAGGTAGAACAGTTAGCCTATGTATATTAGTATGTAGTTATCCCACTGGTCACTATTGTTGCCGATGACATGTTTGTGAGTTCTATGACCACATTAAACAAAGTTGAGTAATTGCAAATGCATATATCAATACTAGACACCTTAAACATGATGTGTACCAAAAATCTGTGTCCTATCTTTATGTTAACATACTTTACCACCCTTTTCTTTGGGAGCTTTCCTGCTGCCATCCTCTTCTCTTGGCGCTAACAGGAAGTAAACAGCTCTGGTCATGTGACAATTTACAGTAAACATGCGACACTGCACATATTTCATTGAGACCCTTTATTATTTCAATATCTGCTGGAAATGCATTGATAGATCATTCAGTAACATTTTTATAGCCTTAGAAATGAAACATTTTTTTTACTGTCACTATTGTGACCGGTGGGATTAAATGGGTTAATGACCATTTAATGAATTAAAAATGTTTTCTTCTAATATTTTTCTTATTTATATTACAATTAGTGTAGTAATTGAGGTTAAAATAGAGAATTCCAATGCAAAGAGGCAAATTAGAGTCATTTTGTGGCGGGAAAAATAATACATTTCATTTGTAAAGCCATGGTTTACCCACTATAGGTGCCTGTATGGGTCTTTAATAAATATACATGTACCCAATCTGGTTGCTCAAAAAAGTATTGCAGTTCATAACTGCTTACTTATTTTTAGGTTTTGCATTTGAATACATATTTAGACTTGATCAAACGCTTTCTTAAAATGTGAAATTTTAAAAAGTTAATAACTTACATCCTAATATCTTTAATGATACTTATATAAGCACACGCAAGTGAATATTAATGAATGTGAGCAAATATAATTTAACCCAAGAAAAGTTTAAAATAGTGCTAAAAAGGCAAACTTATTTTTCCTTATGTACAGTAGGCTGTATACATATGAATTGATACTGAATCAAGATCGAAATCGATATTTGTGCCAATCACCAACCCCAAATCCCCCCAAATCTCACCCAAACCCCGCACCCGCCACCACCACCACAAATTGGTTTCTAATCTGTGGGAAACACTGTGATCTATCTAAATGTTACATTGTTCTTGTCTTGTATAGGGCTCTGTACATCCAAAAAATGAACGGGGTCAACGCCAAGCCCGACGCTCAGGTTGGGAATGAAGAGAGGGGCATTTGGCACAAACGCCTGCGTCTCAGGAAGTCCTCCTTTTCATTCCCCGCTGAAGAAAACACTGTGAAAGAGGAGGAGAACGTCACGCCACACGGAGAGCAAGAACCGAAGAAGTCCAAGAAACGACATGTGAACGCCTTCATCTGCTCCGCATGCAACGACGGAATCTCCTTTACACCCGGCGAATTAATGATGCATTTTAAGATCGTCCACGGAGGCAAAGGAAGCCCACCGATGTTTCCGTGCGACGCGTGCGGTTTCTCCACGCCGGTGTTCGCCACGCTCCAGCGCCACCGGATGCATCACAAGGACTGTTTGTTCACTTGTGAGATTTGCAATGACAACGTCCAGCAAACGCTTCCCCAACTAACCAAACATTGTCAAACCCACCATTCTCTGAATGGTCAATACTACTGTCCAAAATGCGAACTCTCCATCCAGGAGATGGAGCAGTTTATATGCCACTTGTGTTCGGCGCCAATCACGAGCGATCATGACGAAAGCATTAATTTGAGGGCGGCACAGAAAAACAATCTCCTAAAGCACATGGCTGATGCATGTCGCCAAAGGTGGAGCAGAAGAAATTGGTGGAGAAAGCGGGCATCTCCATGCAAGCAAGACAATAACCCGTCCCAAGAATTCAAACCAGAACCCCAATGGGCATCCCAATTATTACCTTTATCCAACCCTGGACTACTAAACAACCAAGGCATGTTGTTAGACCCAGAGAAGACCTTAGAGGAAACACAGCAGTTTCTTGAAAGGACGGTTAGTGGTGCTAATAAGTGGCCTATCTTGCTCAAAAGCGAGCATGATCCGACTACACAACCGAATGCAAAGCAACGTAATGCACCACATCCAGGCCTGCGGCGCGCTGGGAAAGATAAGCTAACCGGACTCATGGAGAAGAACAATATATCTGTTCCCCCAGATTGCACTACAAAGGTGGTCGGGTTCAAGATGGTGGACGGCAAAAAGCATTTAGTTCTCAAAGTCATTCCGTCAAACAAGCAAGACATTTCGACCCGCACTGTGAAACCAACACAAGAGTCCAATGACGTTAATGCCTCAGGAAACCGTTCTCATGCTCAGGTGACATCCAGAAGGTCTCCGTCCCTAAGAACGAAGGAGGGACGATGTGTCGCTCAGAGGGATTTTTTGACCTCAGTGGTTGAAAGGATAAAAAGCCAACAAGAGGATGGCTGCAACGATCAGGAACCGACTACAGCCATTAATCGCAACACCTTCAATATGCATGCAAAGAGAGCGAAAGCCCTCAGCGAATCAGAGGAGAACCTCACCGCTTGCCAAGGGGATTCGGGTTGTCACAGCGATCTGACCTCGGATACGGGCTCTTTGGAAGAGCGGTGCACTTCACGACTGGATCCAAACCTTCATTCAAACGCAGATTCGTGCTCCGTCTCAGGGTTTGATTGCGTTAGTCCATCCTCTAGATCTCCCCTGAAGTCTTTGTGTCATTTTCAAAGTGAAGATGAGGGCCTGTTATTCCACAGTCATGCCGACGAGCGCACAAACAACACGGACCCCAGAGATGCTGTGGTCCCGGTAGGTCAGCAAGAGTGTGAGAGGGAAACCTGCGGCGCTCCAGACCTGTGTCAGACGGTGGATGAGCTGCCTTTGACAACACTCAGCCATTCGCTGGATGAAGTGAGAGTGGATCAGACGCTATCATCACATTTAACAAGCACTGGAGGTAAGCAATCAGCTGGGATAAAGAGTGTTTTAACATTTTAGGACATTTTACAAATCTTAAAATGCAATGGAAATGTCTTTTTTTTTGTGCTTGTTGTACTCGACTAAAATATTTGATTGGCTTTGGAGTAAAAAAAGAAAAAGTAATGCCATGGAAAACCACGCGTGTAGAGTAAGACTATCGTTTAAGACTTTCATAAAACCTTGGGCTGCATGTTTAATGTGGCGTCATTGAAAAGCCTTCAGGGGATGTTCATTGTTCGGCCTACAAAACGTTGAAATCTTTCCAAAACACTTCCTGTAGACATGGTTTAGCACATGCATAGATATCTAAACATGGATACTGCATGCTTTATTGAAGTAGTATAGTTATTCACATGTATGAACATCTGATTTAATTTCATGAATGTTAGATAGTTCTACATATGGTGCATTAAATATAATGGTTAAAACTCTAATAAATATTATTAATCATCATAGAACCCTACCATAGATATCATATCACAGAATATTAAAATATTTAAAAAAAAAGACATTTTTTAGGTTTAAAAAAAAAATGTAATTTGAAAAATTAACACATTTTTTAGGTATTTAAGATATAATAATTAAATCTTATAAATATTATTAATCATCATAGAACCCTACCGTAGATATCATATCACAAAATATTAAAATATAAAAAAAATTAAGACATTTTTTAGGTTTTTAAAAAAATTTAATTTGACATATTAACACATTTTTTAGGTATTTAAGATATAATAATTACATCTTATAAATATTATTAATCATCATAGAACCCTACCATAGATATCATATCACAAATTATTAAAATATTAAAAAAATTAAGACATTTTTTAGGTTTAAAAAAAATGTAATTTGAAAAATTAACACATTTTTTAGGTATTTAAGATATAATAATTAAATCTTATAAATATTATTAATCATCATAGAACCCTACCATAGATATCATATCACAGAATATTAAGATATTTCTTTCATTCGACATAATTTGAAATATATTTATCAAAATGATCAAAACATTTTTTTTCATAATTTCATAATGGTTAAAGCTCTTGTAAATATTATTAATAATTATAATAATCATCATAGAACCCTACCATAGATATCATATTATACAATAATAATGTTTTCATCCTTTTGACATAATTTTAGTATTTTTTTAATGTATTTAAAATATAATGTTAACTCTTATAAATATTAATAATCATCAGAGAATCCTACCATATATATAATATCACAGAATATTAAGGTTTTCATCCTTTTGGCATCATTTGAAATATATTTATCAAAATTATTGACACATTTTTATGTATTTAAGATATAATAATTCAAACTTATAAATATTATTAATCATCAGAGAACCCTACCATAGATATCATATCGCAGAATATGAATGTTTTCATCCTTTTGACATAATTTTTAAATATATTTATCATAATTATCAAAACATTTCTTTTGTATTTTTTTATGTATTTAAAATATAATGGTTAAAACTCTTGTAAATATGATTAATCATTAGAGAATCCTACCATAGATATCATATTATGGAATATTAAGGTTTTATACTTTTGACATCATTTGAAATATATTTATAAAAAATTTAAAACATTTATGTTTTAATTTGATCAGTAAAACTCTGTTGTGCAGCATAACAGAGGTTTACAAAAAAAGAAAAGGGTTTTTATTCAAATTTCATTCGATTAAAAATAAATTAATGTTTTATGCCTTCATTTGATGAAGAAAAACTAAAATAATTTCTGGGGGATAACTTTTCATAGGGCCCTATTATTTTAAACAAATTAATAAATTACATTATTTTTATTAATTAAATTAATTAGACATGTTTTTGATTAAATCAATAAAATTTCAGAAAAGTAGATAATTTTTTGTATATGGTGTCAATTATAGTTCTGTGAAAAAATCGACAAAAATCGGTATTGGCCAAGAAAAGAATTCTAAAATATATTTATCAAAACTTTTTTATATGCATTTAAAATATTAATGCATATAAAAAAATATTAAATATTTAAATATTATAAATATTATAGAACCCTACCATATATATTTTACAAAAATGTTTCAATCTAACTTTACTATAAAATCAAAGCCATATGTCTAACCAAGTTGTGTTCCAAATTTGAAGTTGATATCACAAAACTGAAAGTCCCCATGAGATTTTGTTTAGCCGCTGTACCAAAAATAGCCACTGGGTGTCATTCAAATTCCATTGATTGTTTTTTTGATGCATTTTCCTGTAAATTTCTGTCCAAATGTCACTTCCATCACAAAACAGTCACCAAATATGGAACCTTGAGACTCAGAGCTTTCCGATGATATGTGTTTTGTCAAGAATAGAAAAGATTTTGATTATAAAGTAGTTAAAATAAATGTTGTAACATGAAACATGACGCCGCCCACTAGGGGGAGGAGCCCGCAAGAAGAATTTAAAGTACCATTTCCATGGTAACGCAACATCCAATTTCAAAACGGTTTCACAGGATGAATTTGGAGTTCGTAATCTTTCGAATGATACCTAATTTATGATTATTACTAAAATATATGATACAAAAAAGGTGATCAAAAAAAGAGCGCCAGGTGTCCCGCCAGCGGGGCGGTGACATTTAAGGGCTTAAAACAAGCTTTCCATATTTTTCTCTAAATCAACATTTAATCTTTATCATTTTATTTGCACCAGTATTAGAATACATAAAACATTTAAAACCATAAATACTCCATGTTTTCATCAGGCACAGACCAGCGATCTGATCCGGTCGACTCCAGCATCCTCTGTCCTGATGACTCAAACTCTTCCACATCTGTACCAGCAGCAGCCGGCGGATCCAGGGAGTCGAGCTGCCCTCTTGCATCACTGAACCGAAAGCGCATGGGAGAAGCGTCCTCGACGGACTCTCACGGACCCCTCTGTAAATCCCAGAAGCGTTCGACTCGGGCCTCCGAAGACGTCACGGCATCCGTCCTCCACTGGCAACCGGTGGCTCGAGACGTCCCGACAAGCCTTCGCCTGATTCCCCACAGCTCCTCGCAATCCGTTCGAATCCCACGTGACGACCAGCCTGTTATAGTTCTCAACCATCCCGACTCGGACATTCCCGAGGTGACAAACATCATGAAAGTCGTTCACAAGCACAAAGATGCCGTGCAACGGGTCGTACTGTCCCGTAAAACTCTCCGAGCTCTCTCCGGTTTGAACCGAGACGCCTTCCGGAATAACCTCATCGCCGATTGCCACGCGTCCCACCGCAGGAGGGAACGGCCGAACGGGACAGTTAAGGAAAGGTTCAGCTTGAAACTGAGGCTCAAACGGGTGTGTGGAAGAAAGTACACCGTGGTACCGACGCCATCAGAGAGCGTCGTGCTACAGCCGACGTTTAGATGCTGGTTTTGTGGCCGAGTTTTCAGAAACCAGGAAGCGTGGGTAGGACACGGACAAAGACATCTAATGGAGGCAACCCGAGGCTGGGACCAGCTCTTCAACAGATAGGACGATCACATTAGCCATTTTTAAGACGATAATCAGGGTTACTATGCAAATCTCAGGGCGGCAGAATAGTAATAATAACCCTTTTTGGGTGGCGATTTATATGATTGAATATTCACGTTGACACAAGCAAGCATTATTTATTTTGTTCCACAATGTGAAAACAAAGTGCAGTGCATTATCTAATATAGTAATCAGACCAAATCCATCTCGCACGATACTGTGAGATTATTGCAGAGACCTCAGGTAACATTATTATATTCCACTAATAGAAACAAGTGTATTGAACGAATAACTGAGCAGTTGTGTTTGATGCAAAAGACAATACTTTATTTAGCTTTTGAATTCGTGTTTATAAACTAGGGCATGTGTAGTTTAACCTCTTCCGTTTTGCTTTACTAATCAACGTTAATGAGTGACTGGAATGTTTACAGATTGTTGGAAATGACGTTTAAAGGTGCTTTGTTTGTCACATGGCCTGTATATATAGCATTAGTTTAAAGGAACACGCCGACTTTTTGGGACTTTAGCTTATTCACCATATCCCCCAGAGTCCATACACACCATTCTCGTGCCATAACTCTCTGACAGACACACACACACCGCTAGCCTAGCTTAGCACAAAGACTGGAGGTAAATGGCTCCAGCTAGCCTAGCTTAGCACAAAGACTGGAGGTAAATGGCTCCAGCTAGCCTACTGCTCAATAAGTGACAAAATAACGCCATTTTCCTATTTACACGTTTTGATGTGTGTAGTTACATCGTGTACTAAGACAGACGGAAAATGAAAAGTTATATGATATGGCTAGGAACTATAATCTCATTGCGTAATGATCAAGAGTTTTGAGCCGTCCCATGAGTGCAGCGGCGCAATGATATCACACAGCGCCTAAAAATAGTCCCCAGCATGCTTTCTGTGTAAGCAGGTTGTCACGTTGGTTATGTTGACGGAAGTTAGCCTATTTTCAGGCGCTGTGTAATATCATTGCGCCGCTGCACTCATGGGACGGCTCAAAGTTCCTTGATTATTACGCAGGAATGAGAGTATAGTTCCTATCCATATCATATAACTTTTTATTTTCTGTCGGTCTTAGTACACGATGTAACAACACACATCACAACATATTTTGTCACTTATTGAGCAGTAGGCTAGCTGGAGCCATTTACCTCCAGTCTTTGTGCTAAGCTAGGCTAGCTGGAGCCATTTACCTCCAGTCTTTGTGCTAAGCTAGGCTAGCTGGAGCCATTTACCTCCAGTCTTTGTGCTAAGCTAGGCTAGCGGTGTGTGTGTCAGACAGAGTTATGGCACGGAGATGAGAATGGTGTGTATGGACTTATCTAACTCTGGGGGATACAGTGAATAAGATAAAGTCCCAAAAAGTCGGCGTGTTCCTTTAAATCTACACCTGTATGCAGACGCATATGTTGCCCCGATGCATCACTGAAATAGTTTTGTATTTATGCTAATTGTGTTTATATTTATTTTTTCAGCGTGCAGTTGGGGTTTTAGTAAGGGTTTAATCAAAAAAAAGCTTAATTTAATTACCTTACATTTATCTTATTGTTAATATATTAGTAAAGAATCGTGTAAACTGTGATCTCGGTAGTAAAAAATTATTTTAGCCTCATTTATGAAGCCAAAGAATCAGTGTAATCTGATCAGAATATTAATTTTGTAACTAAAATGAGACCCTCGCTGACTTTTTTGATTGCACTGCAAAGTTTGAAGCACTTGACAGTGGTGTTTATTTCCTTCTGAATATCATAAATGTCCCGCTGCAACATATGAAGATGTCTTTATTCCAGGTCTCTGATCCACTTGAAAACCAAAGAAACTGTGTGTGTGTTATGTTTGTGAACACTGGTGTAAGCACCAACAGCTGTGAATGACACCCTGTGTTGCTGTATTGTAGAAGTGCCTCCATCACCCGAGACTCTAGAGCTGTCGGTAAATAAATATATATAATTATTTTGAAAATGTGATTGGTTTTGTTTTGAGCTGAGGTAACTAGCTGTACTGTATAGTTTTGCACATCAAACTCTTGATGTACAGTATGTCAGTTTTTATTACAGTGCGGTGCACACTTGAATACTGGGGTAAAAAAATGATGATAATGAAATTTTCGTTTAATTTTAGTTAAAACCTCCCCGAGTTTCTTTTGAAGCCAATACGGAAGTGACTTAAGCACTATTCTCGTGGGGTCGTAAGGTATTTTCATCATTGACCGGGGCTAGTCTGTGATTTTATTGTAAGGTGACCAGATTTCTGAAATGGAAACCGGAGACATTTCCTATTTGAGTGGTCAAAATATCACTAAAATCTAATTTGTTATTATATTTTAATTAAAAAACGGAGAAAATACATATTTGAATGTTGTTGTGGGCTCTATATATTATTATTAACATTAATAATTATTATGATTTAGTTTGATTGTTAGGATTTTTGGTCTGGATTAAATACAATTCAACGCACCCGCAAAAAAACAACAAATGAAAACCGTTAATAGTAACCACTGTAAATAACAAGCAGTTCAAAACAATATTATAACATGACTAATTATGATAAATAAAACTGTTTACAAATATTGTAACATTTTATAATTTAATATTTTCATTGGTTTATACTTTATAAATTACTTTTTTTACTTCATGTTTTGTTAGGCTATTTTTTTTGCTTGAAAATAATTCTTACTATCCTTAATTTGTCTTGTTATTTTGCATTTTAGGCTTATTTTAAGCAGAAAGTATGTGTATTCTGCACATGTATTTGTTGCAAGTGTAATTGTTTAGGTTTTTTTATATTTATAGTTCAGAATTTATAGTGTGGTAATCACGGCGTTGTGATTGCGGAACTTTTGGGGACCAAACAATCCCGCACCCCGTTGAAGCTCTGTTATAAAGCACATACAAACAGCATTACTTTAATTTAACATGAATAGTTAGTACCGGTATGTTACTATTGGTATGATATTTGACGATAATGACGCTCTGCTCTCGGTTACGTTCATCATGAAGTAGAAGCGGCGCACGCGACCAAGTAGAGTCAGCGTATCCCGAGTGTCCTGGCCCTAATATTACAATTTTCTATCCATACAGAGGGGGCATACTTTGAATGTATTGAAATTAATAAGGAGTCTTTGAGTAAACTTCGAGTATCATTTGAATATCTCCTTGCCGGGCCGAGTCCTGGTTTTTAAAATAACCAATTAAAATATGGTCACCCTATATTATAGTATGTTTTAGATGACATACCCTCCTGGGACCCAGGAATAGACTTTTGTCCACTGTAGTGGACATTACATTTTAGTGAATTTCTCTGACACCATACATGTCACAGTCCGGATGTCCTGAAAAGAGCACATTCGGGGCTTTGCAGTTTCACCAGGACAACAACTTCTTCTTGGTCTTTAAAAACGGCTGACATTCATGTTTAACACTCTTATAGAAACATGATCATATTCTTTAATTATAATTTAAATCGGATTCATTTTCAAATTGTTTGTTATAAATCAACATCTCAGGAAAACGTTAATGGATTTTCTAATCAAAATATGACTTTCTGTTACAAAACAGGGCATTGATTTCATAAATGTCAGGACTTAAATCATGTTTATCAGGCATTTTGGAGACATAACAAGTGAATAGGGAAAGAAATTACACATCAATATTCCTATGAAATATTAGATATTATTATGAAAATGTTGCCAATTATTCCTCCCATTATTAAACTTCTATTTTCCTTACATGTTAACACATTAATATGAAAATTAGATGCAGTGGACAGATTCATTGTATTGGATGGGAAAACCCAAGTATGGCCATTTTACCCACATATTGCATAAAGTAAAATGGTATATCAATGAATTCCATTATATCTTTTATAACATAGTTCAGAATCATCTTTAAACAAAGTTTGTTTAAAAAAAATCCTTGCAAAAAATAAATAAATTGCCTATACATTGCAATTTCAATGTCTTTTTTTTTTTTTTTTTTTTAAACAACTGAGTCCTGGTGTCAACTACAGAGGCCATATCATAACATATGAATAAAATACCATTTTCCAAAAATGGGTCCCAGGAGGATAGTTATGTTTTACTATATTAGTATGTTTTAGATTACATAATCTTGCAAAATAGCCTGTATGCTCCAACGAATAGGCTATTTTTGCATTGGATCCACTCACATGACTAGTCCACCTTATGTGAAATCATTTTAATTAACATAGTACACAACACAATAACTTGAAGTAAAAAGATTCATTTTTATTTTTTACATCACACACCTTATATAAAGTAAAACAAAATGTTTATACAATGATACAAACTGTACAACTGTACCTTATTTGCGTATCTTCTTATATAGCTCTCTTTGCTGCTGTATTTTAAAATGGCTGCTCTATGTAGACATGCGCAACACGGACGGACTTCTCCGCTTATCGGCGCCGCGTCAAATTAAAAATACCGCGGTTTTTGTTTTATTTCTGCTACGCTGCTGCTGCTGTTGTTTTCGAGCTCGTCTTACCTGTCATTCACCAAAATAAGTTATAAAAGTAGCAGCAAGTAACCGCGAGTCCCAGCGTCGATGTATTTCCATCATCTCTAAAGGTAAGACGTGAAACTGTCACGCAGTTGTATGTCAGTACAGCTATATTTGTCTTCAGATTGAGCTGTTGTTGTTTCATGGCTTCACTGCATGTCTGAGTTTGGTGGAGTCTTTGGTGTTGCTCTGAGAGTCGACCAGCACTAGAGGATTCTTCTGGTGGTTCTCAATGATGTCAGAAACGCTGCTGAAACGCTTGAGAGGAAGAGAGATTATATTAGTAGTGACTGACAGCTGACTACATGCAATGCATTTGGACAATGGACACTTAAAGGTGCGGTGTGTAATATGTATGAGGTTCTATTGACAGAAATAGATGACAGGCGTATAAAGGAGGGGTGTAACGGTACACGTATTCGTATTGAACCGTTTCGGTACAGGGCTTTCGGTACGGTGCACGCGTGTACCGAACGGTTATGAATATAATCTTTAACAGTTAACAGTCGGCTTGTTGTAAGCGCGGAACACAAAAACTCTTAAAAAAAGAGAAGAACATGGGGAGTTCTATCGACTGATACAAGAGCTAAAAATGTATCATGAACGTTTTCGGGGGTATTTTAGAATGTCCGTCAGCGAGTTCGAAGATTTACTTCTTTTTTTAACTATGGGATGTATCCAAAATCTGCGTCTTTTCTGTTGTCTTTCCTCGTTCAACAGAACAACAATGTCCTCATCGCTGGAGCTGCTGCTGCTTGAGAAATCCATGTTCTAGTATGTGAGAAAGTTATGTGTGTTTCGGCTAACATGTAAATACTCTCTCTCTTCTTCTTCTTCTTCTGTGTGACAAGGGATGCAGCGAGCGCAGCGCCACCTTGTGTACCGGGCTATTTCTGTTTTTCAATAAGCGCCATCTAATGTCAGGGAGTGAAATTGCACGTTCACTCGGCGCATCGCGAGTGAAAATCGCTTGGGTGTGAACACTCAAGATGCGCCGAAAAACGTCACGAAAAACGCTGGCGATAAACGCGCGCGATATTCGTCCCGGTGTGTACAGGCCTTTAAGGTATGTTGAGGATACATTACAACTTACTGAAATGTATCATATGTCGTGTAATCGCTCCATCTGTGTTTCAACCGCGGAAAGACAATAAAACTGCTTGTAAACAATGTCATGCAGAATCACGTTTACTCAGAATTCATGGGCGTCGGAAGCAAAAAAAATGGGGGTGGGTCCTCAGATTTTTTTTTACTGGAGTAGAGGCCAATAAGTACAAATATACCACTTTGCTTGCTAAGCAAATAGGCAAGACAAAACTACGGGAATCGCCATATCATTGAGAGCGGCAGTAGTGTAGGGGTAAGACGCACGGCATCTAGTTTTGACACAAGTCGACCCGCGGTTCGAATCCGCCTTTCGCCGAGTTTAATCATCTCCCTTTTCCCATCACATATCAGATCGGAAAGGCATTTATTTTCAATAAAAATCAAGAAAATATTAGAAAAGTGGAAATAAAGCGTCTAAAATGTGTTTAATAATAAGTGTTTATCGATTAGGGGTAGGTAAACAGACATGTGCTGAATGTTAGAGACGATAAAAGTGAGTGGGTCCAATATCATTGATCGTAAAAAGTGGGTGGGTCTTGTCCCACACACATACAATGGTTCCGACGCCCATGCTCAGAAGTCATTCAGTGTCCACAGCTGTTAGCTTACTAGAGAAATCAACTCTTTCACTGAATACATGCACTATATTAGCCGTTATATTTACTATATTAGCCGTTATATATTCATTATATTAGCCGTTATATATTCTTTATATACTACTTAGCCTGTTAGTGAGGTCTTGTTTATTTAATGTATGTTTAAATAAACCTGTCATGAAAATTACAGCCACTAAATGATTATATTTCAACAACGAATAAAAATAATTAGATTTAGAAGTTAAAAAAACTGCCTTATGTGAAGCTTATGAGTGTTGATTATTATATCTAAAAATAAATAGCAACTGAATTTAGGCTAATAGTTTGGGCTCTGTTGTTAATCTTTAATAGCTGTATGTAAGTAAGGGCTCCCTATATAGTTTACAGCATTATCTTTAAGAAACTTTTAGTTATAATTTAATTCATTTAAGGACAGACACTATTTTTTTTCATTAAACCACTGTTGAATAAAAATTAATAAAAAGCAATTTTGTAAAACTGCTGTACCGAATCCATACCGAACCGGGACTTCAAAACCGAGGTACGTACCGAACCGTCAGTTTTGTGTACCGTTACACCCCTAGTATAAAGACCTTACATAATAAACTGTTATGTTTTTATTACCTTCAGAAGGAGCCGTTTCTATCTACACACACTATCAGGGGCGATTCTAGGATTTTCATTTTAGGGGGATTCAGCCCCCAGTGAGAGTATGACTTTAGTTTAGGGTCCAATTCTCACTATTAACTAGTAGCCTATTAGTATGCATATTAGGATATTGGCTGTTTATTATTACCATAGACTGTAAAAAAATATGGACGTAGTGTCCTTGACGTCATCCATAGGATTCTGAAGAGCAGTTTTGAAGCGTAAAAGTAAATGAAGTGGAATATAAGATGGTAAATATTTAATTGATGAGTTGTCAATACAATATATAAAATTTGACAAAAACTAAAACGTCAAATCTACGCTTCGCTGCCTGGAGTCACGTTGTTTCGGTGAATTATACCTCAGATTTCTTGTCAAATGTATTTGTACAGTCAATCTCAAAGATCTCTCTCGTTTTAGATGTGTTTTGTGTGTTTTTCGTGGCATTCACGCAGAAAACCAGTGCAGAAAGCAACTTTTATCTTTTAGGGGTCAGTGTATCAGCATGTCCTTCTTTACCTCCTCTCCTTGTTTTTCTTTCCCTAAAGCATATTGTTTGGTGGAAGCGATGTAGCGGACAGGGATGTTGTAAACTCGGCTGTTGTAAAACACCACCAGCGTGTACGGCTGCTGCGCATCCACACCAGAGCTCTTCCTGAGCAGAAAAGACCCGTCCTGAAAAACAATCAGACAACATTACATCTCAAATAGGGATAGGCTGAGATTTACATTCATGCATTCGGCAGATGCTTTTATCCGAAGCGACTTACATTGATTGCATTAAAGGTATACACTTTATCAGCTCATGCATTCCCTGGGAATCGAACCCAATGACCGTGGCGTTGCTCTAATGTTTGAGATACAGGAATGACAGCAGCCAGTAATAATGTGGGGATTTGGTGATGTTTTAAGATTATCTGCATTGTCTGATAACCATTTGGCTGTTTGTTCCACATCTCTAATGTCTTGTCAATAAATTTTTTTTAGTGCATTTTTACAAATCATATCGGTATCTGCTAATATATAAAAATGTTTTATGTTATTGTTATTGGGATATATTAAAGCCGATGAATAATGTATTATTTCCTTCAGCTGAGACACTTCATTTGTTCATCATGATGGTTTTGAATGGCTTGAAATTAGGGGTGCACCGATCCGACTTTTTCAGTCCCGATACCGATGCCTGGGCTTTGTGTATCTGGCGATACCCGATACCGATCCGATACTATTGTTGAATTAATAATAAACTGTATATCTTCCACCTTATACCTTCCTTGAAGAGACTAAAGGCACCAGACTTTACTAACTAAACATAACTAAGACAAAATAACAGATGTATGTAAAGTGTTGAATTCTTATTTATTTAAAAAACAATTGTGCATTCAAATCTAAAATAGAATGTAATCAAACTTCTTTAAATAAATAAAATGTAGCAGTGAAAACAAAAAACAGTCAAACATACAATAGTAATCTGACAGTTACCAAACATAGCTTACACTACAGATAATTGTTTTGGTATATAATCATATCAATATTAAAAAGTAGCATTACAAATTAAAAAATAGCCTAATTTTCTGCCATATGCAATTTAATAAAAATTATCAGCTAGCTAATAACAACTTTGTTCTTCACCTCACTCCTGTCTAAATGATTGTAGGCTATTTATTTTACTACACATTGTCAACAGAAATAAGCTGAAATACTGTTGATCATTAAAATAATTCTTACCCACTCTTGCTTAATTGGATAAGCACACTTGTGTTCTCATTTCAGATGTTCTGAGTAAATTAATAAACTGATTCATGAGTTCAGTGTTGGACAGATCAGTTGTTCTAACCAGTCGTTAAAATGATTCGGTTCAAAGGAGTCATATAGGTGGCGAATCAGATATTAGTAGACGCGTTGTGTGCGAATCCCGTCTGTTAGAACATCGCGAAAGATGTCAACACACAGAAAACACTTCATAACTGAATATAATTTGTCTCCCGTTTATTGAAAGTATGCTTTATGTCAGCTGGTCAGAGAAGAGTCAACGTTTTTTGAGCGCAATTCACACCCAGCGGTAATTCTAGGAAAAAATTGTCCGAATGTGTCACGTGCAACATGGTTTCGGTCTTCCGACCTTTTGATTTGGAATTGGATTAATATGTGAAATATGAGATAGCTAACACACTGATTATTTTGAAGACCCAGAGAGTGTGCGGGGGAGGAGCTCTGATCGGTCTCTCTGTCACTCAGTCACAAGCGCAGCATCTGTTCTACATCACTCATAAATCACAATAACTCATCAAATTAGGCTTTGGCGGCCATCAAAAAATGTTCAATGCAGGAAAGACCCTGACTTTGCAGTAATACCACCTCCCCTCGAAACATTTAAGTTACTTTGCAGACATTGCAAACAGCCGACGAACTAGTTGGCGTGGCAAGCGTGAAATATCTCCTCTATACAGCCGACTCTCTGGCTCGCTCCGTGTTGCTTCATGCGACACACGTGAAGCTGACGAATGATGTAGGTTCTGCTGCGACGGAAAAAAAACACCTGTTCATTTTTCCGATCCCCGATCCAGCTATTTTGTCAGTATCGCGGCAGATATCCGATCCTAATATCGGATCGGTGCACCCCTACTTGAAATATGATTGGAATCTCTTCAAAATGGAAAATACAGTTAATGCAACATGTTTAGCGCAAGTCTGTCATATATTATAATAAAAACATTATAATTGTGTGTTTGGGACATGGATAAAAATTTGTATTTAGATTTATTGGACAATATATCGGTTATCGGCTTTCAAATATAAAGAATTATCGGTTATCGGTATCGGCCAAAATGTTCATATCTGTGCATCCCTAACAGCAGCGAGGGATAATGTGGTGATTTTGTGATGTTTTAAGATGATCTGATAATCATTCGGCTGTTTGTTTCACATTTCTAATGTCTGCCAACAGTCTTGTCAATGCACGGTCCACATTTTCTGGTTTTGATTATATTAGTGCTTTTTGAGTTCATTCATTTTCTGCAAATCATGAACCCTTTTCAAATTTTTGGGGTCCTCAGAAGCAGAAGTCGTCTATAGTAGTCATTGCACGATATATCGGACACCATATTGGTATTTTTTAATGTTATCGTATCGGCGCGACAAGAATATTTGGCCGATATATTAAAGCTGATAAATAATGGATTATTTTCTTCAGCTGAGACACTTCAAATGTTCATCATGATTGTTTTGAATTGCTTGAAATATGATTGGAAATTTGGAATCACTTCAAAAAGAAAATACAGTTAATGTGACGTGCAAGTCTGTCATATCGGCTACATAAAATTTTAATAAAAACATCATAATTGTGTGTTTGTGACGTGGCTTTTAATGCTGAGACTTCTGTTATTGTATTCAGGCTCTAAAAAATTTTTATAAAAATGTGTATTTCGATTTATCGGCCAATATATTGGTTATCGGCTGTCAAATATAAAGAATTATCGGTTATCGGTATCGGCCAAAATGTTCATATCTGTGCATCCCTAACAGCAGCGAGTGATAATGTGGTGATTTTGTGATGTTTTAAGATGATCTGATAATCATTCGGCTGTTTGTTCCACATTTCTAATGGCTGCTAACTGTCTTGTCAATGCACGGCCCACATTTTCTGGTTTTAAATATATTAGTGCTTTTTGAGTTAATTCATTTTATACAAATCATGAACCCTTTTCACATTTTTGGGGTTCTCAGAAGCAGAAGTCGTCTATAGTAGACATGCATGATATATCGGCCACCATATCAGTATCGACCAATGCTCATTTTAATGTTATTGTTATCGGCACGATAAGAATATTTGGCCGATATATTAAAGCTGATAAATAATGGATTATTTTCTTCAGCTGAGACACTTCAGATGTTCAACATGATGGTTTTGAATTGCTTGAAATATGATTGGAATCTCTTCAAAAAGGAAAATACAGTTAATGCGACGTGCAAGTCTGTCATATCGGCTACATAAAATTTTAATAAAAACATAATTGTGTGTTTGGGACATGGATTTTAATGCTGAGCCTTTTGTTTTTGTATTCAAAATTGTCTCAAAATGTTATAAACATTTGGATTTAGATTTATTGGCCAATATATCGGTTATCGGCTTTCATATATAAAGAATTATCGGTTATCGCATCGGCCAAAATGTTCATATCGGTGCATCCCTAATCTATAGTGGTGAACGTAAACTACAATTATTTTGAATTATCCAAAAGATGAAAACATAGCATGAGACTGATTACATTGATCTTGATGCCTAATTTGCCGTCACTCCCTCAGCCGTTTTATTAGAAAAACTCTCACAGCAGTGTTAACTAGTTTTATGAAATGTAATGCCAAGGTTACATAACATAAAATGTAGTGTCATAAATGTATATATACATGTACATAGATGATAATAACTTTGGAAATGAATCATCACGAATCATCAAAACAATCAACTTGCATGATGCATATGTCAGTGTTCTCTTGGCCACTTGCATTTGCTGTAATTCTGAATGCAGGTGTAAAATGCAGTGTTATTTAGTGCAGGTCGGACATGCCTTAGCTGAGCGTATGAGAGCGTCCTCTGCTGTCTTGCGGTCACAGCTGCTGGCATACCAAACCTTTTTATACACACCAGCTTCCTGTGTGAGAGAACTGGATTGTTAGACTGACAGAGTAAGTGCATGCTGGGAAGTTCTTGATTATAGTACTTATGCTGCAGACTGAGACGCACAAACATCAGGGTCATTTTTCATTCTCTGTCAGAGACTAACCTTGTCAATTAAAAAAAAGAACTAAAGAAATACTTAAAGAAGTAAATGTACGGAAGAGGATTAGGGCCAAGCAATAATAAAAATAATAAAACCATCTCGAGATTAAAGTCATTATAATGTGAGATTAAACTTGTTCATTTTAGAGGAGAAAAAAAGTAGAAATACAATATTGAGAATAATATCATTACATTTCGAAAATAATTTTTCACGAAATTTAACGGGTTTTTTCCCCGAAACACAACAACTTTTTTCTCAAAATGTAATGTTTTTTCTTAAAATTTTATGAGTTTTTTTTCTCAAGACAAGACTTTATTCTCAAAATTTAATGATTTTATTCTCAACATTTTTCAACTTTTTTCCTCGAAATTTAACAAGTTTTTTCTCAAAACAACAACTCTATTCTCAACATTGTATGTTTATTCTCAACATTTTATTTCAAAATTTTTTTCTAAATTTAACTTTAACTTAAGTTTTTTCTCAAAACACGACAACTTTTTTTTCGAAATGTAATGTTTATTCTCAAAATTTAATGATTTTATTCTCAACATTTTATTTTGACTTTATTCTCAAAATTTAACAAGTTTTTTCTCAAAACAACAACTCTATTCTCAAAATTAGTATGTTTATTCTCAACATTTTATTTCAAATTTTTTTTCTAAATTTAACTTTAATTTAAGTTTTTTCTCGAAACGACTTTTTTCTCGAAATGTAATGTTTTTTCTCGAAATTTAACGAGTTTCTCAAAACACAATGACTTTTTTCTCGAAATGTAATGTTTTTTTCTCAAAACAACAACTTTATTCTCAACATTTTATTTTGACTTTATTCTCTAATTTAACACGTTTTTTCTCAAAACAACGACTTTATTCTCAACATTTTATTTTGACTTTATTCTCTAATTTAACACGTTTTTTCTCAAAACAACGACTTTATTCTCAACATTTTATTTTGACTTTATTCTCTAATTTAACACGTTTTTTCTCAAAACAACGACTTTATTCTCGAAATTTAATGATTTTATTCTCAACATTTTATTTAGACTTTTTCTCTAAATTTAACAAGTTTTTTTATCAAAACAACAACTCTATTCTCAAAATTTAAATGTTTTTTTCTCAAAGCAACAACTCTATTCTCAAAATTGTATGTTTATTCTCAACATTTTATTTCAACATTTTTTCTAAATTTAACAAGTTTTTTTCTCGAAACACCTTTATTCTCAAATTTCTGAGTTTATTCTCGACATTTTATTTTGACTTTTTTTTCTCCAAAGTTTTAAACACAATGACTTAATTGTCAAAATGTAATCATTTTATTCTCAACATTGTATTCCGACTTTAATCCTGCATGATGACTTTAATCTCGAGATGGTTTTATTTATTTGTATTCCCTAATTCCTTCCATAAACTGTAAATGATTTTAAAGGAAGTCAGTAAGAGAATGTGAATCACCTCTTCAGTATCTCTAGCCGATCTGCTGTCTGGAGGCAACGTCCCCCTGCCTGGATACAATAACATTAATAAACAGACAGAAAAGAAAATAATTCTAGCATAAGTACTGTTAATTGCATGTATTGCACATTGAATAAGCGTGGATCTTACTCTGGGAGGGAAGCTGTCGAGGCAGAGGCATCCTGTAGCAGAAAAGGAATTCTGTGAGTAATATTGCGGTTGTTTATGCTTAGGCTAGAAAATGAAAGCTTTATCACCTGGCTCGATTGAACCCTGTTGTTGGGCTCGACACGGTGTCCGGGGCGTTTCGTGGTATAGCTACTGGTGCTGTTTTAGTGGATGAGGCTAAACCAACAAAAGGTCATAGTTAAGATTGCACTTTATAAACGTCCTGGAAACTCTTATAATGGTTATATCTATAAGCCATTGGCTATATTCAAAACCACACGACCAGTACTATTAGTGAACGCATTTTTTTCTAAATTTAACTTTAATTTAAGTTTTTTCTCAAAACACAACAACTTTTTTTTCGAAATGTAATGTTTATTCTCAAAATTTAATGATTTTATTCTCAACATTTTATTTCGACTTCATTCTCGAAATTTAACATGTTTTTTCTCGAAACGACTTTTTTCTCGAAATTTAACGAGTTTCTCAAAACACAAGGACTTTTTTCTCGAAATGTAATGTTTTTTTCTCAAAACAACAACTTTATTCTCAACATTTTATTTTGACTTTATTCTCAAAATGTTTTTTCCCAAAAGACGACAACTTTTTTCTCGAAATTTAATGATTTTATTCTCAACATTTTATTTAGACTTTTTTCTCGAAATTTAACACGTTTTTCCTCAAAACAACGACTTTATTCTCGAAATTGTATGTTTATTCTCAACATTTTATTTTGCCTTTTTTCTCTCCAAAGTTTTAAACACAATGACTTAATTGTCAAAATGTAATTATTTTATTCTCAACATTGTATTCCGACATTGTATTGTATGCGAGCAGTCATGCATGCAACTTTTGGTAGTCGTCGAATCTGAGTCATTATCCCACAAAGTAGGGCTGGACGATTAACCGAATCGAAACTGAAATTTAGAACCTCCAACCGACGTAATTTTCCCATGCCATTTCGATTTTAATCACGTAACTCCGCCCCGTCAGTCACATCAAGTGCAGTTTGCAGGCACACAGAAAGAATAATCTTTGTTTATAGATGCTCAGAATTACTATGGTAATTGCATGTTTTACACAGTTTATACACGTAAGTTAATTGCCGTTCTAATATGCGCTGATACACACACAGAGACAGCGCGCGCAAGCCCCGAGATAACTTTCACTTGCGTCCTCATGAAGTTTGTCAATTAAATGAGTTTAAAGGCTTGCCAGTTTGAACATTTAAAGCGATTGTGCACTATTCAAGAACCATGTTATGGAAAACTTCTCCGTTCAGTGCTCATGAGCTTTTTTCTGTGAGACAGAGAGCCGAGCCGTGTCGTGTCTCTGACATAAATGTAATGTAGGCCTATGTGCTGATGTATCTGTATCTGATGTACAACAAGCAGAAATCTGCCCCATTGACAAAAACTGCTGAAAGTGAACCGTTTCCTTCAAGTATTTTAAAATCACAAAGAAATGCACTTTCATTCGAATAAAATATCCCACCTTTAATCACCCCCCTTTTTGAGAATACACATGAAAATGCACTATCCAAACTTAAAGGGCTGTAATTCAAGAATGCTTTGGAATATAGACCTAAGCAGGCACTCAGCAGATTAATACTGTAATACATGTTTTTATTTTATATAAAATATATATTTTACAAAAATGTTTTAATCTAAAATTACTATAAAATCAAAGCCATATGTCTAACTAAGTTGTGTTTCAAATTTGAAGTTGACATCACAAAAATTAAAGTCCCCATGAGATTTTGTTTAGCCGCTGTACCAAAAATAGCCACCGGGTGTCATCCACATTCCATTGATCGTTTTTTTTAATGCATTTTCCTGTAAATTTCTGTCCAAATATCACTTCCATCACAAAACAGTCACCAAATATGGACGATATCATCAGATATCATGGCTGACCGACATCACGATGGAGCGCCACCATCGTGATGCCACGCCCCTCTGTTGCGAGTCTTGTTGTGAGTGCGACACGCACTAATCCTTGTCTATAGTTAAACTAAAAACTCAGCAGGGATTGCTCTATAAATTAAATTGAGAATATAACTAATGCATATATGCTATTTTAAATACTGTAGTGTATGCCAGATATAGCCTACATTTTAAAATGATGAAGCTGAAACATCCATTTCATAAGCATGCGTGTTTATTTTAGCACTTCTGTCAGTGAAACAACACACTACAGCCTATAAAACATCTAAACGATTATCAGTAAATAATAAGAATATAAGAAAATTAAATATTAGTTAAAAAATACTTGATTCATACTATTTCCCCGCAAAGATGCGTCATATAGGCTACCGCTCTGCGCTTTGAGATGAATGACACGAGCTGGATAGACACCTTCTTTTCGAATATCTTCATCTGTGTTCTCCTTATGTTGCAAAGCAACACTTGTTGTAAAATGTATGAAGAGCGAATTTTATCTTCCACAGGGTCAAGACATTTAGGCAATGTTTGATTATTCACTGCCAGAGAAAACTAAAGTAAAATCACTGGTGTTTGTGAAATGCGCTCTTCAAATAAACTTGACGCGCCTTACCAAGTTTAATAACAAGAACAAATTGTGTTAAATAAAATTTGAAGTAAAAAGGTATTCGTCCCACAGTGTTTTTTATACTTTCCCACAGTAAAGGATGTGAATAGTTATAATAGATTAATTATAAACAAACAAAAGGAAGAAACGTTTATAATCCCCTGCGAACATGGGTGCGACGTAAGTGAAGATTTAGGAAAGGAAACGAGATGTCCATGTCCATTGGGATAAAATGGACTAGGCCTATTGTTAAAATTCACGGAAAATAGGGTGACCAGATCGCAAAACAGAATAAAGAAGTGCTAATTTATTTCCTTTGTAGGCTAAGCAAAGCTTTGTGCTTCCCTCCTGTGGTAATATTCACGTGAAACAGCATTCACATACAAAACACTGGGTTAGTAAAATAACCAAATTATAATTTAAGTAGAAAATAGTATTTATGTAAAGAGATATACTAAATTACCTACCTAGTTTTACTGTAAACAATTTAGGGGACATCGCCCAACCCTATATGGAACCTTGAGACTCAGACCTTTCCGACGATATGCGTTTTGTCAAGATTAGAAAAGATTTTGATTATAAAGTAGTTCAAATAAATGTTGCAAGATGAAACATGACACCGGCCACTAGGGGGACGAGCCCACTAGAAGAATTTAAAGTACCGGTAACGCAACGTCCAATTTCAAAACGGTTTTCACAGGATGAATTTTGAGTTCGTAAGCTTTCGAATGATACCTAATTTATGATAATTACTAAAATATACAAAAAAAAGGCGATCAAAAAAAGCGGCGGGGCGGTGACAGTTAAGGGGTTAATAGTAGAAAATATTTACAGTACATATTTTATTGTTACTATTGTCATTTTGTCATTGTTATTGTTGTTATTATTATTAATGTTACTACTGTAATTATTATTGACATCACTCTTGCCGTCCTCGCAAAATGTTATCATCGCCATCTTTAGCATTGCTTTTGTTTTTATTACTATTTTTATTATTATTGTTATTATATTATAATTGATATTAGTATTGCAACTGTACTGTCAATACAAAATATTATCATCACCATATTTAGTATTACTATTATTACTGTTATTATTATTTATATATTTTATTTTTAATATATATATTATTATTGATATAAATTATGTTATTATTGATTTTATTTATTTTTCTGTCAACACAAATATTATCACTTTTTTAATTTAATTTTTATTTTTATTTTTATTATTATGTGTATGTATGTATGTATATACAGTGAGGAAAATAAGTATTTGAACACCCTGCTATTTTGCAAGTTCTCCCACTTTGTTGTAAGTTTTGCACTCCTAACACATTTTTTTTTTTTCAAACAGAAAATATTTACAGTACAAACCTTATCAGTGAACTATGAGGGCAAAAAAGAGGAGAGCAAAAATAATCGTTCATTAATCGTAATCGAGGTCAAATGTTCAATTAATCGAGATTTTAAAAAAGTAAGCTTTGTTTTATAATGCACGATTATCACAATTATCTAAAGTGTGCTCAAAGTTGCATGCATTGCCTTTTTTTAACTTGGATAGTCCTTATGTTTTGCTTCATATACTTTCGCATTCTGAACACAGCCATTGCTTTTGTTATTGATATGATATTTTGGTACTTACCATCACTCTCTCTGTGAGGAATGCTCGGTTTCTGCAATAATAATGAGCATTTTTCACAACATGTCTTGATGTAAATAATGCATGACTGTTAAAGAGATTAGATGAGCGTACCGGTGTGGAAGCAGGATTTGGTTTCTTCCTAAAACAACCGCAGTGATGAACTGTTAGTGAATGTGATATTGTGACATTATGTGTTTTAGCTCAGGGTGTGCGGGTCTTACAGGTCTCTCGGTCGAGGTTTCGGCATGGATGGTCTCCGGGCCTCCGGGCTCTCCTCTGGTCGTTTACTAACACCTGGCGAGTGTGAGACGTGTGTTACACGGGTGGTTTTTGAGAGAGATGGTTCTGCATGGGTTTGCTCAGGTTTAGTGTGTTACTGATACTCACTGTCATTGGCATCACACACCTCATACTCGTCCTCTGACTGTGGTTCCTGCTCACACACACAGTGGGACAAGACCGTCAGCATGTTCTCATTTCAAAACACACATTTTGGACTGTTGTATGTGCAAAGGTTTGATCGCTTATTTACATGCAAATCACGTGTGCATGTTGTTCAGACCGGTCTCATCTGTTAACATTAGTCAATGCATTAGCCAAGATGAACTAACAATGACGTGTGTGTGTATGTGTGTGTAACTGAGTATGTGTGTGTTTATGTACTATGTGTGTGTTTAAGTGTGTGTGTGTGTGTGTGTGTGTTTATGTGTGTTTGTATGTATGCATGTGTGCGTGTGTGTGTGTGTATGTACTATGTGTGTGTTTAAGTGTGTGTGTGTGTGTGTGTGTTTATGTGTGTTTGTATGTATGCATGTATGCGTGTGTGTGTGTGTTTATGTACTATGTGTGTGTTTAAGTGTGTGTTTGTGTGTGTTTTTGTGTGTGTGGTTGTATGTGTGTGTGTGTGTGTGTGTGTGTGTGTATGTGTGTGTGTGCGTATGTATGTGTTTGTGTGTGTATGTTTGTGTGTGTGTGTATGTACGCATGTATTTGTGTGTGTGTGTGTGTGTGTATGTGTGTTTATGTACTGTGTGTGTGTATGTATGTATGTATGCGTGTGTGTTTATGTGTGTGTAACTGAGTATGTGTGTGTTTATGTACTACATGTGTGTTTAAGTGTGTTTGTGTTTGTGTGCATGTGTCTGTGTGTGCGTATGTATGCAAGTGTGTATGTATGTTTGTGTGTGTGTGTGTGTGTACGTATGCATGTATGTGTGTATGTATGTGTGTATTTGTGTATTATGTGTGTATGTTTGTGTGTGTGTGTGTGTGTGTATGTATGTATGCATGTATGTGTGTATGGATGTGTGTATGTATGTATGTGTGTATGTATTTGTGTATTTGTGTGTGTATTATGTGTGTGTAACTGAGTATGTGTGTGTTTGAGTGTGTGTGTGTGCATTTGTCTGTTTGTGTGTGTGTGTATGTATGTGTGTGTGTGTGTGTATTGTGTGTATGCATGTATGTGTGTATGAATGTATGTATGTGTTTATGTGTGTAACTGAGTATGTGTGTGTTTATGTATGTATGCGTGTGTATGTGCATGTATGCATGCGTGTCTGTATGTTTGCGTGTCTGTATGTATATTAAGTGTGTGTGTGTGTGTGTGTGTGTGTGTGTGGGGGGGGGGGGGGGGGGGGTTATTGACGTGACATGGCATTTTCACTGTCACACAAGATAAAAATTAATATAACTAGTATTGTCATAATTTAAAATGCAGTAAATGGTTAAACATTTATTTGTCTTACATGGACCTGTTGATTTAAAAACTGCTTTGTTAGTAGGTGTGTGTGTGTGTGTGTGTGTGTGTGTGTGTGTGTGTGTGTGTGTGTGTGTGTGTGTGTGTGTGTGTGTGTGTGTGTGTGTGTGTGTGTCTGTGTGTGTGTGTCTGTGTTTTGTATATATATAAAAAAATATTCCTGAATATTTGATAATAGTAAATACTGAAATGAACAAGTTTAATTACGTACAGGTGTTATTTATTTGATGTAAAATAACATTGATGATTGAATTGATAATCAATACTCACTGGAGTCACTGTTGGCCTTCTGGTGTGCATTCTGTACCAATAGATAAAACATGAAAAACGATTTGTTTCAACTTTGATACATTTATCTCCGTGTTTGACCGGCAACTGTGACATTTCTAATGTTTAGCATTGTTAGAGAACCAAGGTAGGCATATATAAAGCTACTGTATTGTGATAGATGGTAAATGTTTGTGCGAGAGCTGAATCGTGTGAAATGCAGCGCTAATCTCTGGTCATGTGTGACTGTAATACCGTGGGCTGGCTTTAGGGGGCGCCGTCTGTGTGTTCGGCTGAAGAGTCGTGTTACTTCTGCTGATCAGAATACAACATTTACACAACACCAGAAGAAAAGAGGGAAGCATGAGCAGAGTCTCAAATAACAAAGCACATGAGGAAGTTTAGGAGCGAATACACTCATAGTTTGACCAAATATGGAGTGCATATCAACATCTTCATGCACTGTCCAGTGTGATTGAATTGAATCACTGCTATCTGAAATTGAGTTTAACATCATTTTGTAGCATAGTTTAATGTGTGTAATATAAATAATAGAGTTCATTTGGAAGTTTTACCTTTTCTTAGGCTGTGAATTCTCCTATAAACAGACACAAAACATTTTTATCTGAGCATTTATAAAGCAAATTAATTTGAGAAGCTTAAAGGATAAATCACAAGAACATGGACAAGTCATATTTCATGCCAAAATCATAAAAAACAATATATATATACACACACACACACACTGATCAGGCATAACATTATGTCCTAATATTGTGTTGATCCCCCGTCGAGGCATGGACTCCTCTAGACCCCTGAAGGTGTGCTGTGGTATCTGGCACCAAGATGTTAGCAGCAGATCCTTTAAGTCCTGTAAGTTGTGAGGCGGGCCTCCATGGATCGGACTTGTTTGTTCAGCACATCCCACAAATGCTCGATTGGATTGAGATCTGGGGAACGCCTCAAACTCGTTGTTGTGCTCCTCAAAGCATTCCTGAAGCATTTGTGCTTTGTGGCGGCGCATTATCTGCTGAAAGAGCCACAGCCACAGGGAATACCGTCTCCATGAAAGGCTGGACATGGTCTCAACAATGCTTAGGTAGGTGGGACGTGTCAAAGTCACATCCACATGGATGGAGGACCCAAGGTTTCCCAGCAGAACATTGCCCAAAGCATCACTGCCTCCGCCGCCACGCCTTCTTCCCATAGTGCACCTGGTGCCATGTGTTCCCCAGGTAAGCCACACACACGCACCCGGCCATCCACGTGATGTAGAAGAACACGTGATCATCAGACCAGGCCACCTTCTTCCATTGCTCCGTGGTCCAGTTCTGATGCTCGTGCCACTGTTGGTGCTTTGGGCGGTGGACAGGGGTCAGCATGGGCACTGGTCAGCGGCTGTGCCGCCCCATACGCAACAAACTGAGATGCTCTGTGTATTCTGACCCCTTTCTATCAGAACCAGCATTAACTTCTTGAGCAGTTTGAGCTCCAGTAGCTCGTCTGTTTGATCCAGCCTTCGCTCCACACGTGCATCAATGAGCCTCGGCCGCCCATGACCCTGTGGCCGGTTCTCCACTGTTCCTTCCTTGGAGCACTTTTGATAGAGACTGACCACTGCAGACCGGGAACACCCCACAAGAGCTGCAGTTTTGGAGATGCTCTGACCCAGTCGTCTAGCCGTCACAATCTGGTAAAACTCGCTCCAACCTTACTCTTGCCCATTTTTCCTGCTTCTAACACATCAACTCTGAGGACAAAATGTTCACTTGCTGCCTAATATATCCCACCCACTAACAGGAGATCATCAGTGTTATTCACATCACCTGTCAGTGGTCATAATGTTATGTGTGTGTATATATATATATATATATATCAACAAAAACTTTTATGTTAGATGTGATTTAATCACGGTTGATCGATTTGAATATATATATTTATATTAGTAATGATATTTTGGGGATATTTTCCAACAGGCTAAATTTTCTTGCACACAAGGCATGTTCTTCTCCTTTCTTTGATTTTGATTTTGACTTCAGTGATCTGAATATATAACTTTAGTGACCTGAACAAAAGCTCACCTTCATGTCAGGAACCACATAGAAATCTAAAAAAGAAGAGTTAGAGTGTGTCTTCAATATTTGATCAGAGAAATCTAATGAAGCTGTGGCACTTCTTGAAATATAATCTCACCCGGATTGTTTCCGCTCGCAGGGACACAAGGTTTGACCCCTCTGTTAACCGCTGGCTCTGTAAATAGACATCATTAGAGCTTGATTTATAATAATAATAATAATAATCATTTTAAAACGCCTTCCTCTGTCATCTTACTTGTTAGTGTTTTTCCAGTTGGATCAATGTAATTATCTTCCACCATTTCGTCCTCTGGCTCAATGTAATCGCCCTGAACAGAGGAGAGTGAGTGCTGTAGTGTCAGTAGTTTATTGTGCGGTAAATTAACGTCTGTGTTAAGCGTGTGAGCCGCTGTTACATCATCGTCCTCAGCCAGACTGCGGCGGGTCGGTTGCGGGGGCTTGTGCCGCTGGTGCAGATGGAAAGGAGTGTTTGGTTTGGCCGGACGACCACGACAGCTGTCTGTGTTCAGAAGAAACACACAGGAAGTCAGGAAGTCACTGCTAAACCAGAGCTTTCCTTTTGTAGAACTGAACCTTTTAGTATGATGTCATCAGTTACTCAAACTCAGTAAATTCCGTTAAACACGAAAGAGGAAAAAGAGGAACCTTTGAAGAAAGCACAGGCCATAGAGTGACCAACCCCCCCCCACCAAAATAAAATCACATTTCATTCTGCAAAACATCTTCAAGACCTTTTGTGTTTCCGTGTAAGGAAGTCGCATGGCTTTGGAAATAATGGCTAAAGTCAACATGAACCCATTTCTCTTATAAAATGAGATCCAGAGTGAAAAATACGAGTTCTTGGTAGAGCTGCACGATTCTTGATAAATTGAGATATTTTTTTGTTTCAAAGAAATAACATGTAGTCTAATTTACGCTTTCATTAATCTGAACAAATTATTTTTTTTAAATCGGTTTAAGTGAATGATTCAAAGACTTGTAATTTCAATACTGGATGAATCAGTGTTTCTGAACGAATCTCTTGAGTGAATGATTCAATGACTCACTCATAAAGACTTTACTTGTTTCATTACTGGATGAATCAGTGTTTTTGAACGAATCTCTTGAGTGAATGATTCAATGACTCACTCATGAAGACTTCACTTGTTTCATCACTGGATGAATCAGTGTTTTTGAACGAATCTCTTGAATGAATGATTCAATGACTCACTCATAAAGACTTCACTTGTTTCATTAGTGGATGAATCAGTGTTTCTGAATGAATCTCTTGAATGAATGATTCAATGACTCACTCTTGAAGACTTCACTTGTTTCATAACTGGATGAATCAGTGTTTTTGAACGAATCTCTTGAATGAATGATTCAATGACTCACTCATAAAGACTTCACTTGTTTCATTAGTGGATGAATCAGTGTTTCTGAATGAATCTCTTGAATGAATGATTCAATGACTCACTCATAAAGACTTCACTTGTTTCATTACTGGATGAATCAGTGTTTTTGAATGAATCTTGAGTGAGTGATTCAATGACTCACTCATAAAGACTTTACTTGTTTCATCACTGGATGAATCAGTGTTTCTGAATGAATCTCTTGAGTGAATGATTCAATGACTCACTCATGAAGACTTCACTTGTTTCATCACTGGATGAATCAGTGTTTTTGAATTAATCTCTTGAGTGAAAGATTCAATTACTCACTCATAAAGACTTCACTTGTTTCATCACTGGATGAATCAGTGTTTCTGAATGAATCTCTTGAGTGAATGATTCAATGACTCACTCATGAAGACTTCACTTGTTTCATCACTGGATGAATCAGTGTTTTTGAATTAATCTCTTGAGTGAAAGATTCAATTACTCACTCATAAAGACTTCACTTGTTTCATCACTGGATGAATCAGTGTTTCTGAATGAATCTCTTGAGTGAATGATTCAATGACTCACTCATGAAGACTTCACTTGTTTCATCACTGGATGAATCAGTGTTTCTGAACAAATCTCTTGAATGAATGATTCAATGACTCAAAGACTTCACTTGTTTCATTACTGGATGAATCAGTGTTTTTGAACGAATCTCTTGAGTGAATGATTCAATGACTCACTCATGAAGACTTCACTTGTTTCATTACTGGATGAATCAGTGTTTCTGAACAAATCTCTTGAATGAATGATTCAATGACTCACTCATAAAGACTTCACTTCTTTCATTACTGGATGAATCAGTGTTTCTGAACAAATCTCTTGAATGAATGATTCAATGACTCACTCTTGAAGACTTCACTTGTTTCATAACTGGATGAATCAGTGTTTCTGAATGAATCTCTTGAGTGAATGATTCAATGACTCACTCATGAAGACTTCACTTGTTTCATTACTGGATGAATCAGTGTTTCTGAACAAATCTCTTGAATGAATGATTCAATGACTCACTCATAAAGACTTCACTTCTTTCATTACTGGATGAATCAGTGTTTCTGAACAAATCTCTTGAATGAATGATTCAATGACTCACTCTTGAAGACTTCACTTGTTTCATTACTGGATGAATCAGTGTTTTTGAATGAATCTTGAGTGAGTGATTCAATGACTCACTCATAAAGACTTCACTTGTTTCATAACTGGATGAATCAGTGTTTCTGAATGAATCTCTTGAATGAATGATTCAATGACTCACTCAAAGACTTCATTTGTTTCATAACTGGATGAATCAGTGTTTCTGAATGAATCTCTTGAGTGAATGATTCAATGACTCACTCAAAGCCTTCACTTGTTTCATTAGTGGATGAATCAGTGTTTCTGAATGAATCTCTTGAATGAATGATTCAATGACTCACTCAAAGACTTCACTTGTTTCATTACTGGATGAATCAGTGTTTCTGAACAAATCTCTTGAATGAATGATTCAATGACTCACTCTTGAAGACTTCACTTGTTTCATAACTGGATGAATCAGTGTTTTTGAATTAATCTCTTGAGTGAAAGATTCAATTACTCACTCATAAAGACTTCACTTGTTTCATCACTGGATGAATCAGTGTTTCTGAATGAATCTCTTGAGTGAATGATTCAATGACTCACTCATGAAGACTTCACTTGTTTCATCACTGGATGAATCAGTGTTTCTGAACAAATCTCTTGAATGAATGATTCAATGACTCAAAGACTTCACTTGTTTCATTACTGGATGAATCAGTGTTTTTGAACGAATCTCTTGAGTGAATGATTCAATGACTCACTCATGAAGACTTCACTTGTTTCATTACTGGATGAATCAGTGTTTCTGAACAAATCTCTTGAATGAATGATTCAATGACTCACTCATAAAGACTTCACTTCTTTCATTACTGGATGAATCAGTGTTTCTGAACAAATCTCTTGAATGAATGATTCAATGACTCACTCTTGAAGACTTCACTTGTTTCATAACTGGATGAATCAGTGTTTCTGAATGAATCTCTTGAGTGAATGATTCAATGACTCACTCATGAAGACTTCACTTGTTTCATTACTGGATGAATCAGTGTTTCTGAACAAATCTCTTGAATGAATGATTCAATGACTCACTCATAAAGACTTCACTTCTTTCATTACTGGATGAATCAGTGTTTCTGAACAAATCTCTTGAATGAATGATTCAATGACTCACTCTTGAAGACTTCACTTGTTTCATTACTGGATGAATCAGTGTTTTTGAATGAATCTTGAGTGAGTGATTCAATGACTCACTCATAAAGACTTCACTTGTTTCATAACTGGATGAATCAGTGTTTCTGAATGAATCTCTTGAATGAATGATTCAATGACTCACTCAAAGACTTCATTTGTTTCATAACTGGATGAATCAGTGTTTCTGAATGAATCTCTTGAGTGAATGATTCAATGACTCACTCAAAGCCTTCACTTGTTTCATTAGTGGATGAATCAGTGTTTCTGAATGAATCTCTTGAATGAATGATTCAATGACTCACTCAAAGACTTCACTTGTTTCATTACTGGATGAATCAGTGTTTCTGAACAAATCTCTTGAATGAATGATTCAATGACTCACTCTTGAAGACTTCACTTGTTTCATAACTGGATGAATCAGTGTTTCTGAATGAATCTCTTGAATGAATGATTCAATGACTCACTCAAATACTTCATTTGTTTCATAACTGGATGAATCAGTGTTTCTGAATGAATCTCTTGAGTGAATGATTCAA